>CM077034.1:177813789-178079171 GCA_039090855.1 Macrothele yani | reverse complement strand
GTAGAAATTAAAACACGAAAGTGGAAGCGGTTGGATAGGTATGGAGGGACCGGGAAATAACCTGGACAGTTAAATGTGAAAAAGAATGCAAAAGAAGGTGGTCTGGTCGAACAAGAGGCTGTTGGGTGGGGTATGGAGACACCAGGGAAAATATCGAGGATCGTCAATTGTGAAAAGAATGTTTCGAAAAATGCCTGGTAGAGAAGATTGTTATTTATGTAGGAAAGGAAGTTGTTAATAATATAGAGTGAAGTAGAAATTAAAACACGCTAAAGTGGAAAGCGGTTGGATAGGTATGGAGGGACCGGGAAGAGTAACCTGTGGACAGTTAAATGTGAAAAGAATGCAAAGAAGGTTGGTCTGGTCAGAACAAGAGGCTGTTGGGTGGGAGTATGGAGACACAGGGAAATATCGAGGATCGTCAATTTGTGAAAAGAATGTTTAACGAAAAATGCACCTGGTAGAGAAGATTGTTATTTATATGTAGGAAAGGAAGTTGTTAATAATATAGAGTGAAGTAGAAATTAAAACACGAAAGTGGAAGCGGTTGGATAGGTATGGAGGGACCGGGAAATAACCTGGACAGTTAAATGTGAAAAGAATGCAAAAGAAGGTGGTCTGGTCGAACAAGAGGCTGTTGGGTGGGGTATGGAGACACAGGGAAATATCGAGGATCGTCAATTGTGAAAAGAATATTTCGAAAAAATGCCTGGTAGAAGAAGATTGTTATTTATGTAGGAAAGGAAGTTGTTAATAATATAGAGTGAAGTAGAAATTAAAACACAGAAAGTAGAGGAAGCGGTTGGATAGGTATGGAGGGACCGGGAAATAACCTGGACAGTTAAATGTGAAAAGAATGCAAAGAAGGTGTCTGGGTCAGACAAGAGGCTGTTGGGTGGGGGTATGGGACACAGAAATATCAAAGAGGGATCGTCAATTGTGAAAAGAATGTTTCGAAAAAATGCCTGGTAGAGAAGATTGTTATTTATGTAGGAAAGGAAGTTGTTAATAATATAGAGTGAAGTAGAAATTAAAACACAGAAAGTGGAAGCGGTTGGGATAGGTATGGAGGGACCGGGAAATAACCTGGACAGTTAAATGTGAAAAGAATGCAAAGAAGGTGGTCTGGTCGAACAAGAGGCTGTTGGGTGGGGTATGGAGACACAAGGAAATATCGAGGATCGTCAATTACAGAAAGAATGTTTCGAAAAATGCCTGGTAGAGAAGATTGTTATTTATGTAGGAAAAGTTGTTAATAATATAGAGTGATAGAAATTAAAACACAGTGGAAGCGGTTGGTTAGGTATGGAGGGACAGGGAAATAACCTGGACAGTTAAATGTGAAAAGAATGCAAAAGAAGGTACTGGTCTGGTCGAACAAGAGGCTGTTGGGTGGGGTATGGAGACACAGGGAAATATCGAGGATCGTCAATTGTGAAAAAGAATGTTTCGAAAAATGCCTGGTAGAGGAAGATTGTTATTTATGTAGGAAAGGAAGTTGTTAATAATATAGAGTGAAGTAGAAATTAAAACACGAAAGTGGAAGCGGTTGGATAGGTATGGAGGGACCGGGAAATAACCTGGACAGTTAAATGTGAAAAGAATGCAAAAGAAGGTGGTCTGGTCGAACAAGAGGCTGTTGGGTGGGGTATGGAGACACAGGGAAATATCGAGGATCGTCAATTGTGAAAAGAATGTTTCGAAAAATGCCTGGTAGAGAAGATTGTTATTTATGTAGGAAAGGAAGTTGTTAATAATATAGAGTGAAGTAGAAATTAAAACACGAAAGTGGAAGCGGTTGGATAGGTATGGAGGGACCGGGAAATAACCTGGACAGTTAAATGTGAAAAGAATGCAAAGAAGGTGGTCTGGTCGAACAAGAGGCTGTTGGGTGGGGTATGGAGACACAGGGAAATATCGAGGATCGTCAATTGTGAAAAGAATGTTTCGAAAAATGCCTGGTAGAGAAGATTGTTATTTATGTAGAAAAGGAAGTTGTTAATAATATAGAGTGAAGTAGAAATTAAAACACGAAAGTGGAAGCGGTTGGATAGGTATGGAGGGACCGGGAAATAACCTGGACAGTTAAATGTGAAAAGAATGCAAAGAAGGTGGTCTGGTCGAACAAGAGGCTGTTGGGTGGGGTATGGAGACACAGGGAAATATCGAGGATCGTCAATTGTGAAAAGAATGTTTCGAAAAATGCCTGGTAGAGAAGATTGTTATTTATGTAGGAAAGGAAGTTGTTAATAATATAGAGTGAAGTAGAAATTAAAACACGAAAGTGGAAGCGGTTGGATAGGTATGGAGGGACCGGGAAATAACCTGGACAGTTAAATGTGAAAAGAATGCAAAGAAGGTGGTCTGGTCGAACAAGAGGCTGTTGGGTGGGGTATGGAGACACAGGGAAATATCGAGGATCGTCAATTGTGAAAAGAATGTTTCGAAAAATGCCTGGTAGAGAAGATTGTTATTTATGTAGGAAAGGAAGTTGTTAATAATATAGAGTGAAGTAGAAATTAAAACACGAAAGTGGAAGCGGTTGGATAGGTATGGAGGGACCGGGAAATAACCTGGACAGTTAAATGTGAAAAGAATGCAAAGAAGGTGGTCTGGTCGAACAAGAGGCTGTTGGGTGGGGTATGGAGACACAGGGAAATATCGAGGATCGTCAATTGTGAAAAGAATGTTTCGAAAAATGCCTGGTAGAGAAGATTGTTATTTATGTAGGAAAGGAAGTTGTTAATAATATAGAGTGAAGTAGAAATTAAAACACGAAAGTGGAAGCGGTTGGATAGGTATGGAGGGACCGGGAAATAACCTGGACAGTTAAATGTGAAAAGAATGCAAAGAAGGTGGTCTGGTCGAACAAGAGGCTGTTGGGTGGGGTATGGAGACACAGGGAAATATCGAGGATCGTCAATTGTGAAAAGAATGTTTCGAAAAATGCCTGGTAGAGAAGATTGTTATTTATGTAGGAAAGGAAGTTGTTAATAATATAGAGTGAAGTAGAAATTAAAACACGAAAGTGGAAGCGGTTGGATAGGTATGGAGGGACCGGGAAATAACCTGGACAGTTAAATGTGAAAAGAATGCAAAGAAGGTGGTCTGGTCGAACAAGAGGCTGTTGGGTGGGGTATGGAGACACAGGGAAATATCGAGGATCGTCAATTGTGAAAAGAATGTTTCGAAAAATGCCTGGTAGAGAAGATTGTTATTTATGTAGAAAAGGAAGTTGTTAATAATATAGAGTGAAGTAGAAATTAAAACACGAAAGTGGAAGCGGTTGGATAGGTATGGAGGGACCGGGAAATAACCTGGACAGTTAAATGTGAAAAGAATGCAAAGAAGGTGGTCTGGTCGAACAAGAGGCTGTTGGGTGGGGTATGGAGACACAGGGAAATATCGAGGATCGTCAATTGTGAAAAGAATGTTTCGAAAAATGCCTGGTAGAGAAGATTGTTATTTATGTAGGAAAGGAAGTTGTTAATAATATAGAGTGAAGTAGAAATTAAAACACGAAAGTGGAAGCGGTTGGATAGGTATGGAGGGACCGGGAAATAACCTGGACAGTTAAATGTGAAAAGAATGCAAAGAAGGTGGTCTGGTCGAACAAGAGGCTGTTGGGTGGGGTATGGAGACACAGGGAAATATCGAGGATCGTCAATTGTGAAAAGAATGTTTCGAAAAATGCCTGGTAGAGAAGATTGTTATTTATGTAGAAAAGGAAGTTGTTAATAATATAGAGTGAAGTAGAAATTAAAACACGAAAGTGGAAGCGGTTGGATAGGTATGGAGGGACCGGGAAATAACCTGGACAGTTAAATGTGAAAAGAATGCAAAGAAGGTGGTCTGGTCGAACAAGAGGCTGTTGGGTGGGGTATGGAGACACAGGGAAATATCGAGGATCGTCAATTGTGAAAAGAATGTTTCGAAAAATGCCTGGTAGAGAAGATTGTTATTTATGTAGGAAAGGAAGTTGTTAATAATATAGAGTGAAGTAGAAATTAAAACACGAAAGTGGAAGCGGTTGGATAGGTATGGAGGGACCGGGAAATAACCTGGACAGTTAAATGTGAAAAGAATGCAAAGAAGGTGGTCTGGTCGAACAAGAGGCTGTTGGGTGGGGTATGGAGACACAGGGAAATATCGAGGATCGTCAATTGTGAAAAGAATGTTTCGAAAAATGCCTGGTAGAGAAGATTGTTATTTATGTAGGAAAGGAAGTTGTTAATAATATAGAGTGAAGTAGAAATTAAAACACGAAAGTGGAAGCGGTTGGATAGGTATGGAGGGACCGGGAAATAACCTGGACAGTTAAATGTGAAAAGAATGCAAAGAAGGTGGTCTGGTCGAACAAGAGGCTGTTGGGTGGGGTATGGAGACACAGGGAAATATCGAGGATCGTCAATTGTGAAAAGAATGTTTCGAAAAATGCCTGGTAGAGAAGATTGTTATTTATGTAGGAAAGGAAGTTGTTAATAATATAGAGTGAAGTAGAAATTAAAACACGAAAGTGGAAGCGGTTGGATAGGTATGGAGGGACCGGGAAATAACCTGGACAGTTAAATGTGAAAAGAATGCAAAGAAGGTGGTCTGGTCGAACAAGAGGCTGTTGGGTGGGGTATGGAGACACAGGGAAATATCGAGGATCGTCAATTGTGAAAAGAATGTTTCGAAAAATGCCTGGTAGAGAAGATTGTTATTTATGTAGGAAAGGAAGTTGTTAATAATATAGAGTGAAGTAGAAATTAAAACACGAAAGTGGAAGCGGTTGGATAGGTATGGAGGGACCGGGAAATAACCTGGACAGTTAAATGTGAAAAAGAATGCAAAGAAGGTGGTCTGGTCGAACAAGAGGCTGTTGGGTGGGGTATGGAGACACAGGGAAATATCGAGGATCGTCAATTGTGAAAAGAATGTTTCGAAAAATGCCTGGTAGAGAAGATTGTTATTTATGTAGGAAAGGAAGCTTTTGGTGATAAAGTGATGTAGAAATTAATAAACAACCATGTAGAAAATTAATACATGTATATCAAACAGGACGCTGTTGGATGGAGTGTAGAGGGACAGGGAAAAATATCCTGAACTGTCAATTATGAAAAGAATGTCTTGAAGGAGGTATGTTAGAAATAATTATTATTAATATAGAAAAGGAAACTTTTCGTGATAATGTAGAGTGATGTGCAAATTAAAATTCCAAATAGAAGCCTGTTGAATTGGGTACAGAGAGACAGGGAATATCCTAGACAATCAATTGTGAAAAGAACAACTTTTTTTTTGGAGGTTTAACGACCGCCGTGAGCAACTTAATGGGCTATAAGCAGTCGCTCGTCCGTAATTTTGGGTCACTAGTTCCAGGAAAGGGAGAAAGCCAGTGCGTAAGACAAACACATCAATGCCGCACCGGATTCGAACCTGGACCCCAAGGAATGTCTTGAAAACGGTCTAGCAGAAAAGTTTGTTATTTATGCTGGAAAGAAAGCTGGTTATATAGGATGATGTACCAATTAAAATACCAAACATGAGGCTCTTGGATGGTGCATAGAAAGACACGGAAATTTCCTTGACAGTCAATTATCGAAAGAATGTCTTGAGGGAGTTCTGGTAGAAAATATTATTATCAATGAAGTAAACGAAGCTTTTCGTGACCTACTGGAGTGATGTGGAAATTAAAATACCAAACAAGAGACTGTTTCAAGGTTACAGAGAGACAAAAATATCATGGACAGTCAATTGTGAAAAGAATGTCGTGAACGATGTCTGGTAGAAAAGATTACTACTTATACAGAAAAGGAAGCTTTTGGCGATATAGAAATTAAAATCATAAACAAGGGACTATTGGATGGGGTTTAGAGAGACAGGTTAGTATCGTGGACAGCCAATTGTGAAAAGAGTGCTTTGAAAGAGGACTAGCAGAAAAGATTATTTTTGTAGTAAAGGATGTTTTAATACTATAGAGTGATATCGAAATGAAAATACCAAACAGGAGGCTTTTGCATGGCATATATATATATATAAATACAGGAATATACCCTGGACAGTCAATTGTAAAAATAATGTCTTAGGAAATGTCTGGCAGAAAAGATTAATATTTGTGTAGAAAGGGAAGCATTTAGCGATATAGAGTTTTGTAGAAATTAAAGTACCAAACAGGAGGCTATTGGAAGGGGTATGGAGAGACAGGGAAATATCGTGGATAGTCAATTGTGAAAAGAATGATTTGAGCTTTTTTGGCGACTTAGAAATTAGAATACCAAACCGGATGCTGGGAAATAAATATCCTTGACAGTCACTTGTGAAAAGAATGCACTTTAAATAGGTCTCGTAGAAAAGATTGTTTATGTACAATAGAAAGCTTCTTATGATATAGAGTAATGAATTTAAAATACTAAATGCAGGCGGTTCTATGGGGTATCGAGATACGTGGAAATATCCTAGGCAGCCAATTATGAAAAGAATGCCTTGAAAGAGGTCTGGCAGAAAATATTATTTATGTAGAAAAAGCAGCAATTCATGATACAAGGTGCTGAAGAAATTAAAAAACCGAACAGGGGGCAGTTTGTTGGATGTGATATTGGGAGACAAAAAAATATCCTGGACAGTCAATTATGAAAAGAAATTCTCGTAAGAGATCTGGTACAAAAGATTTTTTTTTTATGCAGAAAAAGAAAGCTTTTGGGTATATAAAGTGATGTCAAAATAAAAATACCAAACAGGGAAATATCCTGGCCAATCAATTGTTAATAGAATGCTTCGAAAGAGGTCTGACAGAAAAGATTATTATTTATGTAGAAGAGGAAGCTTTTGGTGATATAGAAATTAAAATACCAAACTGCTGTTGGGTTGGATTTACAAATACAGGGAAATATCCTGGCCAGTCGAATGTGAAAAGAATGCTTCGAAAGAGATTATTATTTATGTAGAAAAGGAAGCATTTGGTGATATAGTGTTTTAGAAGTTAAAATACCAAACAGCAGGCGATTGGATGGGATATAGAAAGACAGGAAAATATCCTAGACAGTCTAATGTGAAAGAAAAGCCTTGAAAGTGGCCAGGTAGGAAAGATTATTTATGTTGAAGAGGAAGCTTTTGGTGATATAGAGTGAAACAAGAAGCCGTTGCATAGGGTACATGGATACAGGTAGATAGATACCCAGGACAGTCAGTTGTGAAAAGAATGTCTTGAAAATTTTCTGGCAGGGAAGCTTAGTATTTGTGTAGACAAAGAAACATTTTGTAATACAGAAATTAAAATACCACACATGAAGTTGATGTATGCGGCACACAGAGAGAGGGAAATATCCTGGACAGTTAATTGTTAAAACAATTCTTCGAAAGAGGTCTGTCGGAAAAGGTTATTATTTATGTACAAAAGGATGATTTTGGTGATATAGAAATTAAAATACCAAACAGGTAGCTGTTGGAGAGGATACACAGAGGCAGGGAAATATCGTGGATAGCTAATTCTGAAAAGAATGTTTTGAAGAGTCTGGTAGAAAAGATTATTATTTTTGTAGAAAACGAAGCATTTGCTGATATGGAGTGGTGCACAAATTAAAATACCAAACAGGATGCTGTTAGAGGGGATGTAGAGGGACTGGGAAATATCCTGAACTCTCAATTATGAAAACAATGTCTTGAAGGAGGTCTAATAGAAATGATTATTATTATTAATGTAGAAAAGAAAGCTTTTTGATGATATAAAGTCATGTAGAAATTAAAAAAAAAACCAGTAGGCTGTTCCTAGAGAGAGATAGTGAGAGAGAAATATCCTGGACAGTCAATTGTGAAAAGAATGTCTTGAAAAATGTCTAGCAGAAAAAGGTTGGTTTTTACTGGTTTGTTGTTGCAGTAATTATTATAGCATGAATAAAGTTTTACTGGTGGTACTTAATGGAGACACTTAATGAATAAGACCTAACAGCCAGGCAGAGGTCTGACAAAACTATGAACTGAGAAAAACGTACTTACTAAAAAAACCTTTTATTAGGGAAACTCCTGGTATTATCCAACACACACTTCACAGGTCACACAACTACTCGATATCTGAACTTTCCTCGAATCGCAGCACAATAATGACGAAGAACCTAATCACATAGAACGAAGATCTTTCACATAAAACAAAGCTCTCTCTACGCACATCAACAAAAAGCTCTCCTAGGTATCGTTGAACGCGCCTATTTATACTGCCTACCACCACGTCATGACTACACTCGTTGCACAATATCATTCAGTGGGAGAAATAACATCTCGTTAAGTAAGAAGATAATTTACATAGGAAAATAAAATAACAAGAGATAGTAAAATCAAAAGTAAACTGAATCTAGAGTATACGTTACAGAAGTTGCTGGTGATATAGAAATTAAAATACCAAACAGGAGACTGCTGGTTGGGGTATAGAGAGACGAGGAAATATCCTGTACAGCTAATTCTCAAAAGAATGCCTTGAAAGGGGTTTGGTGGAAAAAAATTCTTTATGTAGAAAAGGAAGAATTTTATGACAAAGTGATGAAGAAATTAAACTACCAAACAGGTGGCTGTTGGATGTGATATTTTGGGACAGAGAAATAACCTGGACAGTCAAATGTGAAAAGAAATTCTTGAAAGAGATCTGGAAATAAATATTTTTACTTAGGCACAGAAGCAAGCCTCTGGTGGTATAGAAATTAAAATAATAAACAAGAGAATGTTGGATGGGGTATAAAGAGGCAGGTAAATATCGCGGACAGACATTTCTGAAAAGAATGCCTTGAAAGGGGTCTGGTAGAAAAAACTATTTAAATGTAAAAGAATCTGCTTTATATGATGTAGAAATTAAAATACCAAACAGGATGCGGTTGAATGAGGTATGGAGAGACAGGGAAATATCCTGGACAGACAATTACGAAAAGAACGTGTTTTAAGATGTCTGGTATCAAAATACGTAACTGGAAGTTGTTGGTTTAGAGTACAGAGAGACACAGAAATATCCTGGACCGTGAATTGTGCAAAGAATGTCTTGAAGGTTGTCTAGTAGATTATTTTTTTTTTGTGAGTGTGGAAAAAATATAGTTTTTTGGGGGACGGATATGGCAGTGTACTGGGTTGGTGAGAATGAAATGTCCGATGCGTACGAGCAGTGGAGACAGGCCCTCACCACAGCGGAATGGAACCACCCACAGGTGTGACGGGTATCACGTCTCTGAGTTACTATAAATAGCTATCACGTGGGTGAAGAACAATATTCTTTCTTTTTTTTTTTTTTTTGATTGAAGGTTTAACGACCACCGTGAGCAACTCAACGGGCTATGAGCAGTCTCCTGTCCCTAATTTAGGGCCACTGGTTCCAGGGAAGGGAGAGAGCCAGTGCCGTAAGATAAACACCACATCAATGCCTTACGGGATTCTAATCCGGACCTCTTCCGGATGAAATAACAAGGTTGGGGCGTGGTTCGTTTGCACGTAACGTGCCATGCAAAGGAAACATGCGGAAACCGTATTTGGGAGTCATCTTCTTGTAGGAATTTAAACCGGGCCATTCTTCAGTAATTTCCTCTCGAAACGTTAGCAAAGCGCTTGGGAAGAATACAGCCAACGCACGAACCATTCACCTTAGCTTTGTGAAGTTTCGAAGTGGAGATATGGATCTTCAAAACGAAGCACGTGCTCACCGAACTGTTGCTGTTTCTGACGATGCCTGTTACGTGTGGTTGAAGCGGACCCCGAAAAATATGTCGTGAGTTAGCGGCAGAGGTAGATGTCCACCACACGACAATTGTTCGGTGTCGGGCTGCGCTGGGTAAGGTCAAAAAGCTGGACATGTGGCTGCCGCGTGAGTCGACAACTACCAACAAGACAAGGCTTATGGGTGTCTTCTGGTGATGATTCAATGCAGTAGAGGTTCCCGTTTATTCCTGGCAAGCAGCGACGTGCAGTGTCAAGAAATGGCTCCTTTATGCTAATTATTGGAAATAAGCAAAGCACAGCCTGCTGGACAGCATCCTAAGCCACCCATGCATACCATAATGATGATGCTTCTTGTCTGGTGTTCTACAGCCGGGAAAATTCATCGGAGTTTTTTGACAAGAGGCCAAACCATCACTGCAGAACGTAATTCTGCTAAATTACACCAGATGTACCGGAAATTCCTGCAGAAACAACCGGCTTCGGTCAACAGACATAATGTTCTTCTGCTCTAGGTCAACGCCCGCCTTCATGTGGCACAACGAAAAATGTTGACACAAAGTGTCTTGGGCTATGAAGCACTTCCTCATCCTGTCTATTCCCGGACTTGTCTGCGACAGACTATGATTTGTTTCCCCGCCTGGATCACTTCATGTCCTGGAAACAGCTCATGACAAACAAAGAAGTTCAACGTGCAGTTGATGACTTCTTCAAGTCCCAGCAACAAGACTTTTTCGTTCCATGGCTTTGCCGCACAGATGCAACTATGTGTCGATGCCAAAATGAAATTATTTTGCCTAGGCAAGTTTTCTTACTTTACCGTTCTCGCCGTCCACGTGTGCTGGTACTTTGCCGGACATTTCATTCGCTCCAACCCTATATATGCAGGGATTCCGAAAAAAATTCTTGGATCGTGGAGATACTGATAAGAAATTTTTTCTCATTTAATTGTGAGCACAATGTGTGAAACTCCGAACCAATGATTCTTTCACAGAATGCCGTGAAAATCGGGACCCGGCAGCACAACGTAAAGGTGAATACTCAACAGGTAACTTTGTTGTGGATTTTAATCCTTACTGATTCTTTGTAAACCGAATGCTACGCAGGAGGATTTATAACAATGTACTTTCTAAGAAAATACTGAACAGTAGGCTTTTTGGTAAGGTTATAGATGTAGATGGGCAATTCCTGTATGGTAATTGGATTACTTTGAAATACAAAACATCTGTAGTTCTTGGTGAAGGTGAAGAGAGAAATGGTAATTATTGCTAAATCTTTTAACTGAATGCGGCGCAGTCGGATTTATGGAAATACATGACAAGAAAAATGCAGATAGGATGCCTTTGGGAAATGCATACAGTCAATTCCTGAATAAGGAACGGATTAATTTGAAATACAGAATGTATAGCCCTTGGTGAGGACATACGGCGAAATGTAAATCCTTGCCAATTTTTCGTGAGCATCTGCCAATGAAGAATTAAAATATTGATAAGAAACTTCTGTTTATAGAATGGAGGGAGTTTTAGATCTAGCTAATTATTCTTCAGCAGAATACTGTGAAATACGAGAAGTCAAAGAAAATACAGAAGATGAAGCTTTTGACTAAGACATAAAAAAATGGAATTTCTACGTTTTTATGATAAACAGAATGGTATATGTTATAGGATCTATAGCAATATAATAAAGGAAGAATACAGAACATGAAGCATTTAGTGAGGATATAAAGATATACGGAAATCCTGCTACTTTGCCTTCAACGGTCTTATCAAGCTGGTGGAACGGAAGTGTAGAATCTACACTGAAGATACCAGAATTCAGAAAAGTAAGCTTTTTAATAGTGTATAGTGTGATAGAAAAATGCTTGCTACTGTATTGTGAAAAGCATATTATAAAGTAGTAGTTATGGTAATGTATTTACAAGTAGAATAAAGAAATATAGGAAATGCCATATAATTTAGGATGAATAGAATGCTATGAAATAGGTGTTATAGCAATATAGATGGAAAAATACAGAACACGGGTGACTATATAGAGATAAATGAAAATTATACCTCGCTCATCGTGAAAAGAATGCCATGTAACAAGATTTATGGCACATTTCACAGTTGAGGAATGCAAAACACATATGCTCTTCGTTAGGATACGGGAATCCCAGGAAAGTTTTCTGAGTAGAATGCCAAGGAAGTGGAGATTTGGCAATGAAAACGCAAGAATACAGAATAGGAAGGTTTCTGTTGTACTGTATATAGGCTGTACAATTGATATGTAATAAGTGGAGCGTTTGAAATATGGCAGTGTACATTCCAATAGAATAAGAACTGATAACTTTCTGTTAGGTTATAATTATCACAATATGCCTACAAGAGGAATACATAGAAAGCTTTCCGTTAGGAAAAAGTAATAATACAATCCCAGAAAATTTATCGTGAGCAATGTGCTATGAAAGAGGATTTCTGGCACTGAAAATGCGGATGAACACTGAACAGGAACCGTTTGGTACAAATAAAGACGCATTTGAAAATATCCCGAAAAATTTTCGTGAACAGAATGCTATGAAAAAGGAGTTACAGTAATACCGATAAAAAAGAATGCAATAGAATAAAGTTTTGCTAAGGATATGGAAAGTATGGACAACCGAGCTACTATATGATTTACAGAATACTTTGAGAAAAATAAATATGTAGACGAATACATAAGATAATAACGTAGAAACGAAAGGCCTTGGTTAGGATTTTAGGCGATATGGAAATTAGTTTTGTTTTACGATTACGACAATGTTATTGAATCGGAATTACGGGAAAGAAGATAAAAGGGTTCTGTAGAAAAGGAAGGTGCTTGATAAGATATCGGGCATGAAAATCACAGCTGCTATGTGATAAATAGAATGTTTGAAACATAAGTTACGGAAATGTAGATACAAGGAGAATGCAGAACTGGATGCTTTTGGTTAGGATATAGTGAGTTGTGGAAATCACAGAAATTCTATTATGAACAGATTTCTTCCAAATAGGAAATGTACGTTGAAGATTAAAGAACTGGAAGCCTTCAAAGTTCGGTTTAGGGCGATGTGGTAATCATAAGTTACTCTGTGACAGACAAAATACTTTATTGGGAAAGTAGATGTTCTGGGAATGTAGTGCGAAATGGGAATCCGTTACCGCATGGAAAACAGAATGGTTAAAACTGGAGTAATGGCAATGATGAAAGGAAAATAATAGAAAAAAGGAAGTTCTTTAACAACATAAAGAAAAATTTGGAAATCGCAGCTACTCTACAATGAACAGAACGCTCGGAAGCACGAGATATGGCAACGAAAATAGAACATGATACAGAAGGTAGGTCTTAATTAGGATACATAAGGATGAGGAACTCAAAAGAGTTTTCTTTTTTTTTTTTTTTTTTTGCAATATCTCGTTTTTCAATGGGAACAAATATAGAAAAAGGAAGTGTTTATTTAGGTATAGTGAGATTCATAAGATAATCCCGAGTTACTTGGCCTGAAATAGAATGCTTTGAAATGGAACTGATGGCAATGTGTGTAAGGCTATTGTGGAAAGTGAAGGTAAACGTTTGTTAGGATATACAGAGGTGTTGAAAAGCACATCTTCTAGACAGTAAACAGAATGCTTTGAAATAGCAAACAGAAAATAAGGATAATATAAGAAAGGAAGGTCATGGCCACGAGATAGGGAGAAAAAGACGTTAGAGCTACTAGATATGAAAATGTAGGTCTCAAACACACCCTAAGGCACAATTGTAGATAACAAAATAATTCCGAGATGGAAGATCTCATCTGCGGAACCGCGGAAAATGCAAATCACGGCTAATATTTGGAAATGCGATCAAAATTTAACTATATAAAGAAAACCTTGTTTAAAAGATGGATATCCATGGGAATATCTATTATTTAGCAATGGAATGTGTGATTTGCAACCGCAGTCTTAGCACTCAAGGTACAACTACGTGTAAAAGGGTGATGTTGCTCAAAACGCTTAATAAAGTAACTCACAGCTACTATATGGTAAAAATGACACATGGAAGGAAGAATTCGGAAGTGAAGATAATAAGATGAAAATTTCGAGAATTTTTTTTAGGATGAACAGAAATTTCGAAAATGTCAGTCGCTGAATTTTAATTGGAGTTAAGCAATGGCGAAACGGAAATAACATGGCGAACTCTCTTTGTTAGCTTACAGAGGAATACTGAAATCACATCTGCTACATATTGAACAAAAGATTTACGAATATGGGATTGAACAACAAAGATAAAAGGATGATGTACGAAAGACATGCTTTTATTAAGATATATAGAGCCGTGGCAACCCATACGCTACAATTATATAGGCGACATGGCAAATAAACAATAAGGGCAATGCTGAAGATAATTAGATGATAAGGAAGGTAAATATATTTCCTTTTCCGCAGTTTTCTTATTCGGACATTAATACAACTCCCGTCACAGAGCATTATGTTTAAGACCTAGTATAAGAAATCACAGCTTTTAGACCGTAAAACATAGTACTTCGCAAAAAAGATATCTAGGAATCAAGAAATATAAATAATATATCAAGGTAAGGTCTTGTTCAGGAAGACAGTTATAGAGGGAAAGGCTAAGTTTTTTTTTTTTTTTTTGATTGGAGGTTTAACGACCACCGTGAGCAACTCAATGGGCTATAAGCAGTCTCCCGTCCCTAATTTAGGGTCACTGGTTCCAGGGAAGGGAGAGAGCCAGTGCCGTAAGACAAACACAACATCCATGCCTCACCGGGATTCGAACTCGGACCCCGTTCGGACGAATGATCAGAGGCCATCGCTTAGACCACTGCGCCACCGGGGCGGCTATAACATATAAGTTTTGGTATCGAATATTTTGGTGCATAGTATCAAAACAGAATGTCTTTATTGACATATAGAGAGAAATGCATGTCTAAGCTGTTATTTGGAAATTGAGGATATGAAAAGGGTAGTTATAAGAAAGTTCTGAAGAAGAAGGTATTGCATAAGATATGACGATTGATATAGAGAAATATCAGGTACTTTAAAGTACAATTTGGCCCTTGGAACGGATGGTACAAGCGAAATGTACACAAGGAAGGTCTTGCTTAAGAAGCAAAAGGATGTGGAAATTACATCTAACATACCATAAAAGGTTCTCTTAAATACGAATTTTGCCAGAGTGATAATGCGGAAATGATGGGCGTTTCAAAGACTAGGGCGATATGTTATTAGCATCTACAAAATTCCTGGAGAAAGAGCATTTACTGCCCTTAAGGGATGATTAAAATTCAGGAAAGGGTGGATTTTTTAGAATAAACAGAACGATGGAAAATTCAGAATGTTTTAAACTGGAGTTATGACAATGATGAAGGCAAAGTAATATTGAAAATAAGGTTATTCATTAGAATATCCAGAAATTTGGAAATCGCAGCTACTGTGTACGATTTGCCAGTAAAAGATCAGGTAACCAACAAGTAATATGTAGAAACGCAGATCTCTGGTTAGGATATATTGAGACATGGAAATCGGACAGTTTTTTTTAAAGAGTACCGACTTGTAAATGGCAATATGAAAAAAAGTATTAATGTGAAACAGAATGCTTTGAAATGGAAGTTATTGGAATAAATTTATGAAACTGTTGAAAAAATGAAAGGTGTCGATTAGGATATACAGAGATGTTCAAACCCACAGCTTCTTGATAGTCAACATGAGTTCTTTGAAATAGGTGCAAGGGTAATAACGATATTAGGATGTGTAAATTAAAGGTCTTCTGAACATGAAATAAAAGGAAATCACAGCAACTTGATATGAAGCACATAGCTTAGAAATGCAATTTATGTCATTCAAGATATTTGGATAATTTTGTAAAATAAAGGTCCTTTTTTTAGATACGGAGAGATACAGAAATTTCATCTAATATTTGGAAAAAGAATGACTGGATAAGAGAGACATGAAAACAGAAGTTACAAGGAAAATATAAAAAGTACAGTCATGGTCAGTATTTGAAGATATATGAAAATCAAGTTTGTTTTCTTGAAAATATGATTTAAAAAAGCTGACTTGGTAATTATGTTAACAGAATGCAGAAAAGGACAATTTTGTTTGAAATGGAATATGTTGTTTAAACCATTGCGAATACATGGTAGAAGGCTTTCTAATGCCATTATTTTCAATGAAGGTAATAGGATGACTTGAAAAGGGCTGGAAAACAGCGTTATCTAAATCGTTAAATAGAATTCTTTTAAAAGGAACATATCACAATGTTAAAAAATACAGTTTGTAAAGATAATTCATGAAAGTGAGTTGTTTGTTGTGTTACTCGAATAAGTGTAGATCACAGTAACTTGATAGAAAACAGAATTAATGCCTAGTTTGGCTTATGGTAGTGTGGAAATAGAAGTTATGCAGAATATAAGTCTTTTTGGTATATATATTATGGTAATCCATAGGAAAGAGATCGCTTTAGAATAAGAGATATGGCAACAAAAATACGATACTGTAAAAAAGTAAAGCTTTTATTAGGAGATCAGAGACATGGCAACCGAATTTTAACTTATAATACTTTGAATTTGGAGATATGGTAACCAAAAAAATAAGGATAATGTGGGAAACAAGACAGTCTCCTTTAGATATAAAGTGGTATGACATTTACAGCTACTAAGTTTTGACTGGAACGCTTTCAAAAAAGGAGTTACAGTAACAAATTTATAAGGAGCCTGTTGGAAACGGATGTTTTACGTACAAATTATGGTAGGGAAGATATCAGGATAATACAGAAAAGGGGTAAATATGTAAATCACAGCTAATAGTTCGAAATAAAACATGCTTGAAAATTAAAGGTAGGAAAGCACTGTTACAGGGAAATATAGAAAAGAATGGTCCTATTTAAGATGTGGAGATATATAGATATCAGCCATGCGATGGTGGAAAGTCTGATATGAAAGATCTTATTTGACTCATCTTGGCTGGGAAGATAGAAATATAACAGTAGAGAGGAAGGTTTATACGGTAGAATGAAATGTGAGAATTCCAGCAAATAGGTGCCAAGAATATGTTTTGATAGGGAAAATACAGTGGCAATGTGAGAAAAGGTGCTCCTCAAGATTTACGGAATTACGTAAATCACAGCGACCATGCAAGTAATCAGAATGCTCGGAAAGAGTTACTCCAATGAAAAACTATAAATATTTTTGGAAATTGAGAAATATGGAATGAACATACTGTTTCGTCAACAGATAGTGAGTAAACAGGATGTATGAGAATAAGAGATATGGCAAACAATGTAAAAGGATAAAGTAGGAAAACTTTAAGGTGTGAAGAAGTGGAAATCAAAGTTACCGCGCGTTAAATGGAATGCTTTGCAACCAGATATAAGGCAATAGAGATATACCAATAATGTACAAAAAGATGTTTCTTAAGATATGAAGAGAGATGGAATTCAAACGGTATACGTCCATAAACACAATGCTTTCAAATAACTGCTATGGTAGTAAATTCGTAAGGGTGACGAAAATAAGAGTGTTGAATAGGATACAGTTGTGGAAACAGCTTCTAGCTAGTAAACAGAATGCTTGGAATTGCAATGGCAGGGCAGTGTAGCAAGAAATAATTTTCGGAGAGGGTTTTTGAATTTCAAAATTCTCACCGTACGTTATACATATGTTAAATTGTTTCTCTCACATTTTATTTGAACATGAAATTCATCTATTTAGTTCTCTCAATTAAGAGCTATGGCAGTAAATTCGTAAGGGTGACGAAAATAAGAGTGTTGAATAGGATACAGTTGTGGAAACACATTCTAGATAGTAAGCAGAATGCTTGGAATTAAGGGTAATGGCAGGAATGTAACAAGAATTTTCGGAGAGGGATTTTGAATTTGAAAATTAATTTTTTCCGTACGTTACACATATGTTAATTTTTTCTCTGTCACATTTTACTTGCGCATGAAATTCAATTTAGTTCTCCCGATTTTTTAAGTACTGACTTACATGTTGTACCACTTGCACAAGTATATATATGGATACATCTACCCTCTCTTTATTTACGTGTGGCATTTTGAGGAGGCTTTAAACCCCTCCTCCGGTCTGGGTTAAACAGATGAGGAAACTATATATATATATAGAATAGCTCTTGCTCAGGAAATAGGCAATCACAACTAATATTTATGAAACAAACAGTTTTAAAAGAGGAGCCGTGGTGTTGCAGATATATTAGAATAACACAGAAAAGGAAGATCCTTTTTGAGATGTAGAGAAAAATTGAAATCAGAGCTACAGTTCGAAAAAGAGATGAGTTTTGAAAAACAAAATTACAAGGAAAAATATTAAAACGGACGATCCTGCTTACGGTATGGAAATCAAATTTATTTCATTGTACAAGGTATGATTTGGAACAAGAACCTTCGTAATGAAAGTACAAGGGTGATATATTAAAAAGAGGATGTGTTCTTTAGGATATCGGGAGATATGCACATCACATATACTATAAAACAGAATGCTTTTAAAGAACAGTTGAGGCTATGAAGTTTAAAGAGTATAGGAAATGTGTTTGGCTAGGATATAGAAATGTATGAAAATCATAGTATTAAATTTGCCGTAGAGTACATATTAAATAGAATGACTCTATTTAAAATAAGAACAGAATGTAATTTACAAGGATAATGTAGAAAAGAATGGTCGTAATTAGCATATTTAGAAATGCGGACATCAAGTTAATTCTTAACAGAATGATTTTAAATAGTAGTTACAACAATCCAGTTCTAAGGATACTGTATAAAAGCAAAGTGTTCGTCAGGGTATAAGTGGATATGAAAATCAGAACTTCTAACTTTTAAGCTGGAAGACTGATAATAGGAATTATAGCAATGAATATATAAGAAGAGTACAGAACTAGAACGTCTTTGTTTAAGATAATGATCGATACAGAGCTAATAGCTCCCATTTGGGTAAAAATACGCACAGAAATAACAGTTATGGCAAGGATGTAGTGTTGCAAAGGGAGGTCCATGTTAGGATAGGAGATGTTGACAAGACAAGTAGTAGAGGGCAAAGAGGATTTGAAAGGGAAATAACCGTAATTGCCATGATTATACAAGGAGAATGAGGGACAGGATAATCTTAGGTACTGACAAATGGATAGATCACAGGCATTCGATGTTAAATTCAATGCTTTTCAATGGGAAGGTTTTTAAGTTGACTTATAAAGGAAAACTCTTCGTTTCGATATAAAAAGAATTCACAGCTAATTTATCTTAAATAGAGATCTTGGAAAAGGAAGTTATAATCGCAATTAAGACATAAGGATATAACAGAAAATTAAATCCTTCGCTAAGGGATAGAGAAAACTGGAAATCACAGTTTCTGCATTTTTAAATATAAATGAATGCTTTGAAGTGATACTTATGGAAATGAATATATTTTATAAGGAAAAACTGAGAAAAGTAAAAGTTTGTATAGGTTACACAGAGGTAAGGAAATCACAATCACTAAATGATAAACAGAATGCTTTGAAATAAAGATTATGATAATGACAGTATAAAGATAATGAAGAAAATATAAAGGTGCTCTGGAAGCCGAAATCTGAGCTCCTAGATGAGTAAAACTGAAAAATTTGATATAGGAGTTATGGTATCTAAATATATAAAGAATGTGCATAACATGAAGATATTCGTTAGGATATAGTATTCCTGATTTACGAGATGGAAAGAAAAACACTTTCAGATAGGAGTTCTGGAAAAGATACAAAGATAATGTAAATGAGGAAGGTGTCGATTTTAATAGATAACATTAAGAAAATGTGAGCTGCTAGACTGTAAACGGGATGTTTTGAAATGGGAATTACGGCAATGGTGATATGGGAAGAATTCAGAAACGCAAGTTGATGGTTCGGACATACAGAGATATGGAATTCACTGCTACCAGAATTATTAAACAATGTTTAATAGCAAGAAGTTCAAAAATGAAGTTAACTGGTAACGACGAGGCTTTTTCTAAGAGAAGTGTCGGCATCAGGAGATTTATATTTATAGACTGAAGGTGAGTTTTTATATAAAATTCGTGCTCTGTATTATCTTCATTGGCTGAGTAGTCATGAAGCTTATAAAATTACGTGTTTGAAAAATTGCAAAAATTACTTACCTTTCCACATAAATAAAATAACATACACATGCAAATATATTAGATAAACAAAATTTCATTTTCTTTCTTTCTTTCTTCAGTGTAATCTAAAAATGTAGTTTAAGACGTTCCAAGAAGGTTCACTCTCACACAAGCTCAGATACAAGGCTCTGGAAAACTGTTTTCTGAGGAAACACGAATTCATTAGAGGAAAGAATTCATCACCTTTTTACTTTAGAATGTTTCCAGGAATTGAAACTATTGTTGTTCAGTGGGTTAAATCGTGGTTGGAAGTTCATAATTCCTCCGTGGATTCACGTTTCCTTCGTAGACACGTTCATATGCGAGTCCAAATCGTGTTGAAAAAGTTGTTGAAAAGTCCAAATCGTGTTGGTTGTACTACTCTTGGCACCTAAAAATCCTCTTTGGAACATTTTAAACTACATTTTGCATCCACCTTAATCTTACCAATAACTTTTAAGGTATCTTTGCTCTGAATAAATGAGGTTAAAAATTGAGCATCGCTTGTCCGACGTGATTCGGGAAGGAAGTGTTTTTTGGAGGGAAGTGTGTAGAACTTGCGAACTTTCAAGTTGTAGAAGTTGAAAGTTCCTCTGACAGAGCTGCACGACTTGTTATCCAACTCTCGAAAAGATACCAGGCTCAGATTATTCAAACTTATGCACCCACCACAAGTCATCCTGAAGAAGAAATTGAAGAATTTTATGAGGAAATTTGTCATCTAAATAATAAAGGTAAGCAGCATTTGAAGATAATTATGGGAGATTTCAATGCAAAAATAGGGCAACGGCAACAGAATGAAACTTCAGTAGGTAAATTCGGTCATGGCAACAGAAACCAGCGTGGAAATACTCTCGTTGAGTTTGCAGAGGCAGAAGGGTTTTCCATCTTGAACTCCTTTTTCAAGAAAAAGCCACACAGGAAATGGACATGGAGACATCCAAATGGAACGACAAGTGAAATTGATTTTATTATGTGTAACAAAAAATTCGTCATAGAAGACTGCAGTGTGCTAAACAAGTTCAACACAGGTAGTGACCATAGATTGGTGAGATGTAAGATGCACCTCAACACTAAACTTGAACGTGGCAAGCTCATAAGACAAACAAAATCTATTGACATAACCAACCTTAAAAAACACCATAATACCTTCAAGTTAGAACTGAAGAACAGGTTCTCTGCTTTAGAAGGCCTAACATCGGAAGAAGTGGACATCTCTGAAGTTAACAGAAAAGTAACCAAAGCTCTTATGGAAACAGCAACAACATTAGCTGGGTCTAAGAACAAGTTGCATGTGAACAAATTATCAGGAAAAACCAAAATGTTGATGCAAAAAAGAAGAGAGATGAGGACAACTAAAGAAGATGTGACTTCCAAAGTGGAATATATAGAGCTATGCAAGACAGTAAGAAAAAGTATCACTGAAGACGTAAGGAAATTCAACTGTGAACTAGTGAGGAAAGCAATTGAAAACAACCAAAGCCTAAAGATAGCAAAGGGACATCTCAGTAAGGGAAGAAAACAGATTATGGCACTGAGAAAAGAAGATGGTTCTGTAACAAGAAATAGAGGCGAAATTTTGACAAGAGTGAAAGATTTCTACTCCAAACTATATGAAAGGGATGATATATGCACTCCAGACATCATGAAAGATACCAGTACCAGAGTTCCTCCAGTCCTTCCAGCAGAAGTTGCACATGCAATCAAGAACATGAAGCGAGGAAAAGCTCCAGGAGAAGATAGAATTACTGTAGACATCATACAAGAAGCAAGTGGAGAAATCGAAACAGTACTCGCCCAAATTTTCACTCGATGCCTTAATGAAGGAAAGATTCCTGAGGATTGGAACACCGCTACAATGATCCTGCTACATAAGAAAGGTGACATTGAGGATCTCTGAAACTACAGACCTATCAGCCTCCTATCAGTAGTTTATAAAATCTTCACTAAAGTTCTTTCACACCGCTTGAAGGTAACACTGGACATGGCTCAACCGAGAGAACAAGCTGGATTCAGGGAGTGGCTACAGCACAATAGATCATATCCACGTGCTGAGAGAACTAATTGAAAGAGCGAGGGAATATGAACTTCCATTGTGCATGGCTTTTATCGATTATGAAAAAGCCTTTGATTCGGTGAAACCATCAGCAGTTACAATGGCTCTGAAAACCTGCGGTATTGAAGATGCATACATTAATATTATTAATAACATCTATGAAAATGCAAGTGCAAAGATTAGGCTGTTTGAAAATACAACACACGTAAAAATTGGGAAGGGAGTGAGACAAGGTGACACCATATCTCCGAAGCTCTTTAATGCCACATTGGAGGGTGTTTTTCAGTCACTGAGCTGGGAAAACAAGGGGATAAAGATTAATGGAGATTATCTAACCCACCTTCGTTTTGCTGATGACGTAGTCATTTTTGCAACTACCCCATCAGAGCTGCAGAGTATGATCCAGG
The DNA here is from genome assembly GCA_039090855.1 of Macrothele yani. NCBI lineage: Eukaryota > Metazoa > Arthropoda > Arachnida > Araneae > Macrothelidae > Macrothele > Macrothele yani. Next base: position 178,056,910 of record CM077034.1, on the reverse strand, counting down.
AACTTGCTGACAAGAGTAAAGAAGTGGGATTAAAAATGAACTTTCAGAAGACAAAAGTGATGTTCAATGCTTTTACAAGAAATGAAGATTTATCGATTGATGGAGAAAAGCTGGAGATAACAGACACGTACGTTTATCTTGGACAGCAGATATCAAGTGAGGGGTCACATTGATGAAGAAATTAATCGGCGTACAAAACTTGCCTGTAGAGCTTTTGGAAGAAACAGCATAATTTTCAAGAGCAATATGCCATTATGTCTTAAAAGAAAAGTGTTTGATCAATGCATCCTTCCAGTGCTTACGTATGGTGCGGAGACGTGGACCTTAACTAAAAGAGACATACAAAGGCTGCAGACAACTCAAAGAAGCATGGAGAGGTGCATGCTTGGTGTAACCAGGAGAGATAAGAAGAGGAACTCGTGGATCCGAAAAATGACAAGAGTGGAAGACATCATGATCAGAGTTAAATCCCTGAAATGGCAATGGGCTGGACATACTGCCAGAAGGACAGATCATCGATGGACAGCCGAAATTTTAGATTGGATTCCAAGGGACAGGAAAAGACCCAGAAGAAGACCACATGGGAGATGGGTGGATGAAATTCGAAAGTATGCAGGGGTGACATGGAGGAGACTGGCACAAGACAGACCGTTGTGGAGGAAACTTGGGGCGACCTTCGTCCAGCAGTGGATTGATAATGGTTGACAATGATGATGATGATGATGATATAATCAGATAGCTTCGGGATGAGACCAAGTAAAAACACTAAATAAATTAATTTATATTACGTAACATATTTGAAAATAAATTTAAACTGAAAACCGTTGATTTGACAGAAACACACAAATGGATCGACTCTCAACCGATACGCGATTTGAATTCCTTCGCCGGAGCTGTCAAAGAACGGAATCTCTACTTCGAATTAATTCCTGACAGCCATTCCCTGTAGAAAGCATTCATCGGAAGTGTGAACAATCGACACGAACGTATCCGACTCAGAATGGCTTTGTGAGTCATTTTGCGCGGAAATAGTTCACGGGAAGTGTCAACAAACTGAATGAAGGAATTACGGTAAACGAATTTTTAAAGTGAATGCAATCGATAGAACTGGTTCACCTATCGTTTCAAAAGTACAGAATTCTACTCGGGGTTTATGAAGTTACGTGTCGTATCCGTTAAAGTACAGAAAGACCTTTGCAACGCCAGGGAACTTTCCTGGGGCTTACACTGAAATTTTCCACTTGTGACGTAATGAACACTCTCTAGAAAAATTTCTTATTTTGGAGGTTATCAGTTTGGGGATTTTCGGATAAGAGAAGCTCAATTTGTAAAAAATACATGTTCAAAATTTTCATTCTTTCAGATTTTTCAAATAAATGTTTGCAACTGCCATTAAATAATCATGTACACAGACAGTTGCACACTACAGTAATGGATCTGGCTGAAACTATTTGTAAAAGAGCATATCAATGCATTGGGAAAGTGTTACTCTACTGTACATTGGCGTTTTGAAGATCTGTAATACAGGGATTGACGACAAACAATAAAAATTTGATTTTGCTGATAAAAACGCATCTGCACATGCCATATGGTATGGAATATTCATTTTATTCTAACATATATAAGGTTTGGGCAAACTAATGTGAACACCATGATTATAGGATTAATGTAATTCGTGTAAGCATCACTGAAAAACAAACCTTGTTATTAAATTGTGTGTATCTTTTCTTTTGTATATTCTCTAGGTGGTATGCCAGAGTAGTACAAGTTATGTTTAGCAGGATTCCTTCGAGCGGTCGGTGAAACGATGACCTGTCAGACTTTGCAAGTGGGCAAACTGTGGAATCCCGTTTAGCAGGAGCGTCTACTGTAACCATAATAGTCAAATTGTTTAGCATCTAAAGAGCAAGTCTCGACGGTTTTGACTCCGTGCACAAAGCATGGCAAGACTTCGTTGTCAAAGAAAACAGCAGGTAAAACCCAGATTGAATTAATTGAGAGAACCGTCGAACAATAAAAAAAAATATTGTGTCTAAACAACACAGAACTATTGAAACAAAAGTTACAGCAGAAATCAATATCCACCTGGGAGCTGCTGTTTCCATAAAAACAGTCCGCAGTGAATTTCACAAAGCCAACACCCACGGAAGATCTGCAGTTGCTAAACCATTAATCACATAAACCAACACTACAATGCGAAAACGATGGTGTCATAGCATAAAACGTGGACAACTGATGACTGAAAACGTGTGCTATAGTCCGATGTGTCCTCATTTACATTATTCCCGACAGCAGGCCTGGTTTAGGTAGGGAGAACCCCTAAAGAAGAGTACAATTCAGAATGTCTGATTCCAGCTGCCAAACATGGGGGAGTGAGGAGTCACAGATGATTTTTTTTGATTGGAGGTTTAACGACTACCGTAAGCAACTCAATGGGCTATAAGCAGTCGCCCGTCCCTAATTTAGGGTCACTGGTTCCAGGGAAGGGTGAGAGCCAGTGCCGTAAGAAAACACAACATCCATGCCTCACCGGGATTCGAACCCGGACCCTTACGGACGAATGATCAGTGGCAAGCGCCTTAGACCACTGCGCCACCGGGGCGGCATAGATGATTTGGAAGACCAAATATTAGTATTCGACTTTCCCTACAAGGCCGATTTACTGCCTGCGAATATTTGGTGATCAGGTGAATCCTACGGTAGAATAGCTGCTTCCCAACAATGATGCTATTTTTTCAAGACGATAATGGGCCTTCCCGATAGCGCAGTAGTCTAAGCGATTGCTTATGTCCGAAAGGGGTCTGGGTTTGAATCCCTTTGAGGCATGTATGTTGTATTTGTCTTAACGGCATTGACTCTCTCCCTTCCCCGGAGCCAGTGATTGTAAATAATTAGGGACGGGAAACTACTTATAAGCCCATTAAGTTGCTGACGGTGGTCGTTAAACTAAACGTTCAATAAAAAAAAAAAAAAAGATGATAATGCGTCCATACGATTCGGTTTTGGTTTCATGAGCACCAACATTAACTTCAAAATCTACTCTGGCCAGCTCAATCACCTGTCTTGAATATCATCGAACCACTGCGGGCAGATTAGAGATGGTGGAGGAGGTAATCTCCTACTTATGCTCTACTAAAGTAGTTGATGTTCTGATCGACGAACGGTACAACATTCAACTGGACACTATTCAAAAGCTGTGTGAATGTACTCTAAGAACGTTGGAAGCTGTATTAGAGGGAAATGGTAGGCCAACACCTTATTAATAGATATAATGCCAATACCCCAGGTGTTCACATAATTTTATCTACTCCCTGTAAATTGCTCCCCGTTTAAACGATAGCTTTGTATAAGCAACATTTTCCGTCAATTTTTCTGTCAGTTTAATGGAATGGTGTCCTAAATCAAGTGTTAATCTAACATTCTGAATTGACTTAATCCTCACAAAGAGGTCTCCATGTTATGTTTCTGAGGCATAACCATTTCAACTCTTGTAGCAAGAAAATGAAACGAATTTATCACAACGAAGATCCTCTGTTGAATAGCCATTGCTAGGAGACCTGACCGCCACTGGACAACTTAAATGCTAGACTGGATACTAAGGAGCAAGAAAATACCTTGAAGAAGACCATTTTGATAGATGGGTGGATGAATTTCGAAATCACGCCACAGTCACTCGGTAAAGAACAGATCAAGATAGAAACAAAGACATCGCTCTTTCTACGTTTTACCAACACACAACAACAGAAAAATTGTTATTCGGCCATTGCTGGGGAATCGAATCCCGGATCTCTCAATATCTAGCCGAGCGCGTTAGCCTTACAGCACGGTGGCGAACAATCCACGGCACTATGTGTGTTTTTCTCGCAGCTTCTGACATCATACCCACCAGATTAGGATATCTCAGTAGATGAGCAGATCTTATGGATTTATGATGTCAGATGCTGACAGAAAAACACACTTAGCTCCGTGGATTATTGGCCACCGTGGTGTAATACTAACGCGCTCGGCTAGATATCGAGAGATCCGGGGTAATTCCCCGGCGGTGACCAAATAACAATTTTTCGGTTGCTGTGTGTTGATAAAACGCGGAAAGAGCGATGTTTTTTGTTTATTTACCGACGCCACGTATTTGGAGGATTTTTGGTCAAGATAGAAAGTCGTGGAGGACACGAAATGAAACCCTGGTAACACAAGCCTTGCAATTTAACGAAGGCTTAACAATGAGTCACCGTCTTCTATTCCTAAAAGACGTTTGCTCAGTGTTGGTACAAGTCTGTGCTATCTGGGTACCTTCATCCAGCAGTGGATTGGAAATGACTGATGGTGATGATGATGATGATGATATGCACACATGTTAATACAGCCTTCTAGTTCTTACATATGGATTAGAGGTTTTATTATAAAAAAACATACCGAAGTTCTTAATAATTAAAAAAAGCATGACAGGTGTTACCAAAAAAAAAAAAAAAAAAAAACCGAAAAGGAATCCGTGGGTAAAGAACATGACAGCAGGATCAAGAATATGTCAACATACGTCCAATAAGTTCCATGAGTGATCGCATAACTTACGTAACAATAGTGGAATAAAAAATATCCCGTGTATGCCAGAAGCCCTTGGCCAATCAGCGAACAAATGGAGATCGGTTTCTATCGGTGTCGACAGGCGGCAGATGGGCATTAAGGGAGCCATAGCAAGCGTTCTCCTCCCATTTCATTTTAACCATGAAACAGCAGAGAGTAAACATCCGTTTTTGTTATGAACTTGGCACTCCAGTTACTGAAACTTACGGAATGTTAAAAGAAGCGTATGGAGACACAGCGTTAGCCCGCAGCAGAGTTTTCGAATGGTACGCAGAGTATCGTGACTGGCGGGAATCCTTTGATGATGATCTGAGACTTGGGCGTCTCTCCAGTATGCGAACTGCGAAAAAAAAAACCAAGCGGTAAGGGATCAGTTAAACAAAGATCGCCGAATTACAGTGAGACCTTTTTTGGCAGAGTCGAATGGCATCAGTTGGTCTACCTGTTATGAGATTCTATGCGAGGATCTGGGGAAACGGAAACTCAATGCCAGGTTGGTATCCCGCATTCTGAATAATGACAGAAAGGAGGAGCGTCCATCGATCTGCTGGGCACTGCAGCTGAGGCTCCTGATCTTTGCTCTAGAATTTTTGCAGGAGGTGAAATATGGTGCCTGCATTATGATCCACAAACCTGGGGACTGTTTCTCAAGATAAAACGGACACTAAAACTGAGTCATTAATACATTATTACATGTATGCAAGAAGTCGGGACGAAACAGCTTGCGGACATCCTGGAAAGTCCCTTCCAGAACTGTTTTCAAGATCTTCAGAAACGCTGGAAACACTCTGGGTTCATTGAAAAGTGCGGTGGTATTTTGAAGGTGACCAGCATTCATTGAGAGTATGGCATTTTTTAATAATCTTTATTGCGTCAGCCCTGGAACTTTTCGGACGTTGATTGTATATCGTGATCAAATTCCAAACCCTGAATTGCCAATTGGCTGGACTTGTTTGTTATGTTAGAGGAACTGGACGCCTTTGATCAAACGGATTTTTGAACTGGAAAAGACCCAAAAGAATATAACGTTGGATACGGAAGTAGAAAAGTGATGTCGGTGTGGCATGGGAGAGATTACCTGAAGACAGAGAATTCTTGATGGGAACCATCAGTTTGCATCATATGGTGGTTATCCTCGGTGCATATATTATTCATGCTCAGAGTTCTTTTGGCGCACTCGTAAATTTTATTAAGTTATATGAATAACATATAAATATCCTGTCGTGCCACTGCCGTGCGCGATAAGAACTTTATTTATAATTCGTGGGACACTTATTAGACAAACAAACAGGCCAGGGTTTCTAAAAATTACTAGAATAAACCAATAAGCACTTTACTTATACCTAAACTGGATACTGACAAATTTTGAGACCCAATGTTCCGCTATCCCTTAAAAGCATCATTTAAACTCCATCATAATGATTACGACAGAAGAAAACGAACATTATATATAGGGAACATATATTCGTAACCTGTGTTTTAATAATAAATAAACAATATAATTTATTGTTATCTTGTTTTCGTTGTATCAAATATTTCAGCAAAATGACCCAAACCTCAAAATTATGAACTTATATAGGACTACAGCTTACTGAAAACTTCTCTATTTTACGTGTAAGGTTGCAAGTCTTTAAAAGTACAATTGTTGTCTAAATTTCAAAATAAACGACAAGTCCACAAATTACTGAAAAGACCAAATACTATTTCAAAGTATAATTTCTCGAAACTGTGTCAGTCAACCATTCAGTACCAATGAGAGACAATTTTAGATTTCCACCCCATCAGAATTTAAAATACAAAGAATTTCTAGATTTCAAAAGAAACACCTTTCGTTCTTTTTGCAGCCTTCATGAGAGATGTCAATACTAATAAAACTCCAGAATACAAGAAAACCATTGCACCCCTCTTTAACTGCGTAGAGGATACAGGAAAAATAAAAGCTAATACACTGCTGGACAATTGCTAAGGACGGATCATAAACGGCTATATAGCGCATAACAAAGTAAGTGTGGTTGGATGCCAAGTGAAATAAAATAATGTCAGAATGCCAGGACATTACAAGAAAGACAATTTATTGTGCTCTGAAATCCAGAAGGCTTTGGAACGTGTTCAAGGGACAAACAGGCCATTTTGTGCAGAATACGTAAACGTGAAAAAAATGCAATTACAGTCCGCAGGCATTCCGGCGTAAGATGTCAATACGGGATATGGCCACCATGGAGGGCGATGCAAGATTCTACACGTCGTGTCATGCTTTGCACAACATTATCAAGCAGCTGTTGGGGTAATTTATCCAATTCCTCTGTCAGTGCACGGATGAGGGTGTCCTTGTTTATTGGAGGGCATTGGCGACCAGAAAGACTCCTCCCCAAAGCATCCCACACATTTTCAATGGGATTCAGATCTGGAGAACGTGCTAGCCATACTAGGCGTTGAATATCCTCGCTCTCAAAACACTCCTGGACAGCGACTGATCGATGACATGTTGCGTTGTCGTCCATGAAAATGAATCTATCACTGACAGCACCACGGAACATGCGAACATGAGGTAGCAGAACATCATTAATGTATCGTTGGCCAGTCATAGTCCCAGTTGGAAGCACATAGAGGGACGTAAGGCCATTGATCATGATGCCAGCCCATACCATGACACTACATGTCGGATATCGGTCCCTTTCCTGTATGTTTGCTGGACAATATGCAGTACCACTATCACGCCAGATCAGTTGTCGTCGACAATCAGACGATAGACACTATCTACTCTCATCTGAGAAGAGAACAGCAGACCTGTCGTTATCAGTCCAATTGCGATGCTGATGGCACCACTGCAAACGGGCGATATGGTGATGTCTGGACAATGGGATGCACACAACAGGACGGCGGGCGTATAGTCCTCTTTCATGCAAACGTCTGGCGACAGTTTCTCGGGAGATCCGCTTGCCAGTAGCAGCCATAAAGTGATTTGCTACCTCACTAGCTGTGTTGCGTCGGTGTCTTTTTGTTGATAGCACTATGTACCGATCTTCTGCAAGTGTCGTACTGCGAACACGACCTCCCCCGTGACGTTTGCTACACTCTCCATTTGTTTAAAATGATTTCCAAAGCCTTGAAACCACACTGTGGCTGACGTCGAACTCCCTGGCAACATCTGTTATTTTTCGCTCTTCTTCAATCTTGCCAATAATACGGCCACGCGTAAAATCATCTAGGTGATGTCGGGAAGACATACTGAAAATTGCAAGTTCGTCAATTGATTCTTTCCCTTTCAACTTTGCGTTTGAACAACAACGGTCAATACGCGTCAAATCCTTTATATCTCTTATCAGCGCTATGACGTCACGAACAAGTTCGGCAATCCAAAATTTGCATACGCACAACACGTCTTACTGTATCCCGCACTTATGCTAATTTCCACATTTTCCTGCCTTCCATTTTATGGTTGCTATCGTTGCTATTGTCATCCGTCCTTAGCATTTGTCCGGCAGTGTACTTTCGTATCGTATTTTCCTTTTCCGATCTCTCCCGATTGCAACTGCCACAAAATTGTGGGGAACAGTTATAATGTAGGGTGATGCATAAATTGATAACAACCGGTTCGCACAAGCAGCAACAGGAAATGATGGTTGTGGAAGATAAGTATGACAGAACAACGGGCATTCACCAATGAAAATTAATTGGAGTTCCCATGTTTTGTCAAACTGTTTTTTAGCACGTCTTTTGTAAAAAAAGATCGTGCTTCTGTTATCGGTTTGTCCGTCCGTCCGTCCGCCTGTACCCACGATATCTCTGCAACTATTAGTCTGATTTTAAAAATCTTTTTGCATTGGGAAGCTTGAAATATGCGAATGATGATCCTTCATTTGGTTTTTTCTTTATGATGCACGATTTCGCCGCTAGAGGGCGTAATTGCAGATGATGTCGAATTCAAAAATACGATTTATTCCACATATTTGCTTCTAAACATCCCATTAAAAAAATCCTATTTTCATTCGATTCCATTTATGTCGAAGAGTATTTTAGATATAGTTTCCTTTTCAAATTACGTATAGATTTCCCGCTAGGGGGCGTAAAAGTAAATTACATTTTTCCCGATAACTTTTCTTCTAAAACTCCGATTTGAAAAATGTTTTCTTAAGCGGATACACCTCCTGATGAAAAATCGTTTGTATATAATTTCAAATTTTGGTAAAGAATACTTTGGTCACCAGGGGGCGTAAGTGTTAATTTTTGCTTCTGATGTATTTGCCATAAAATCTGAGCTTCTAAAATAACGATTGAAAAATTCTTTCGTGCACTGATGCCACTCAGATCGATAAACCTTTTTGGAATATTTTTTTCTAAAATATTCCACAGTTTCTCCGCCAGGGGGCGTAAATGTACATCTTATTTTTGTCAATATCTCTACTTCTAGGAGTCCGATTTCAAAGATTCCTTCTTTGTTGGATAATGTTTTTCATGTGACATATTTTTTATATAATTTCAAAATTTTCAAGTAGTTCATGGACTTTCCGCCAGGGGTCGTAGTGCAAAATAACGTTTCCCCCTATATCTCTGCTTCTAAATCTCAGATTTGAAATTTTTTTCTGCACAGGGTACAGCTCCTGATGGGAAATCGTTTGCCCATAATTTCTAATTTTTGTAAAAAAATGGTTTGGCCACCAGGGGGCGTAAATCTTAATTTCCGCTTCGATGTATTTGCAGCAAAATATGAGCTCCTAAATTCTCGATTGAAAAAAACGTCGTTTGTTGACCGATACTACTCATGTCCACAAACTTTTTAGAAACATTTGCTTCCTAGAATAGTGCATGGTTTCTACGCCAGGGGGCGTAGATGTATATCTTATTTTTGCAATATCTCTACTTCTAGGAGTCCGATTTGAAAAGTTCCTTCTTTGTTGGATAGTGTTTTAGATGTGACATGTTTTTCATATAATTTCAAAATTTTCAAATAATTCATAGACTTTCCGCTAGGGGGCGCAAATATCAATTGCATTTCCCCCTTATATATCTGCTTCTAAGTCTCTAATTTGAAAAAAATTTCTGCACCGCATAGAGCTCCTGATGGGAAATCGTTTGCACATAATTTCTAATTTTTGTAAAAAATGGTTTGGCTACCAGGTGGCGTAAGTCTTAATTTCCGCTTCTGATGTATATGCAAAACATGAGCTTCTAAAATATCGATTGAAAAAAAAAAGTCGTTTGTTGATCGATACAACTCATGTCGACAAACCTAATATAAAAGAAAGAATGATGTAACTCTACACTTTGAAACGGAAGAATTTTGCATAGTGGAAAAGTTGAAAACATGCGAAAAGTGTTCTTCGCAGCAAAATCTATGCTAAGGAGAAACTTTTTCAATATGTCTCGTCTCCCAGAAGCAGATATGGTGAGAAAAATGTTTTCACCTTTATGCCCCCTAGCAGGAAAACTGTGCTTAATTTTAAAGAACATAATAGTTTCCATCTTTATTGCAGCAATGGCAGACGGTAAAAAAAAAAATTAAAAAATTCTCATTTAGGAGAGCATCTATACAGCTGCAAAACACAAACACCACCCGTCGACAGAACTGTATACTACAAAAACTCCTCAAAATACAAACCTAAAGTTTTGTACAAACTAAATAGAATCCGGTTGTTAAAAGATATTTTTTTAATCACACGTTTAAAAGCAGAGATACTGAGGAAAACAGATTAGACATCTGCACCCCTAGTGGCGTAATTGTGCATTATTTTGGGAAGAAAAATACATCAAGTGTTTTCATAATTACTAGTTTCTAAATGAAAAACAATTTTTTAATTTATTTTCTTAGTCTCTCCGGAGATTATTGCTGTAAACGGAAACGTGAACTTACGCCTCCTAGTGGCACACTTGTGCGTTAAGAAATTTTGTAATTATATAAGAAATACTTCGAACCAGAAACGCTGTCCAATTTTTTTTAATCGAACTCTTAGAAGCAGAGATACCTATAAAAGTGCAATGTACATCTATGCCCCTGGCGGGAAAACTATGCACTATTTTAAGAAGGGGATTTATTTTTAAAAGATTTTCTCTCTTAGGTGAGTGGTATCCGTTCACGAAAGAAGTTTTCCAGTTGGGTTTTCAGAAGATCAGATTGCAGCAAATACATACACATCAGAAGCAAAAATAAACGTTTACAACCCTCTAGCGGCCAAATCATTCTTTACTAAAAATCAGGAATTACATGAAAATGATTTTCCGTCAGGATCTGTGTCCAATGCATGCAGAATTTTTCAAAACTAACTTTTAGAGGCAGGGATACCGGAGAAAACGCAATTTGTTTTTACTCCCCCTAACGGAAAATATATGCATTACTCGTAAAAGGTACCTAAAATAATCTTAGATACAAATAGCCCCGAAAGGAAAAATATTTTTTTTAAAATCGGTTGTTTAGAAGCAAATACATGGGGTAAAAGGTATTCTGAATACGATATCAACGCACTTGTGCCCTCTAGCGGCGAAATTGTGCATAAGATAAAAACAGGAATGCAAGGATCATTATTGATATTTCAAGCTTTCCAATGCAAAAAGAAATTTTCAAATCAAACTAATAGTTGCAGAGATATGGTGGTGTCCACAGGTAGACTGATGGACAAAGTTGTAAGATTTGCACCATGTTTTTTTTTACAATAGACGTGCTTTTTTAAAAAACTCATGCTACAGAGAAGCATTTCAGATATCTGATTTAAGATCTGTCAACTTCATAAAACTACAATTCAAAATACCAATCTACCATATAATAACACCCAGGAACAAATTTCTCCTTGCGTGAGAAAGAGGTGAGTTCATCGAACGAAGAGATTGTTTCGAAATTAAAACCAATGCATCCATATCAAATGCATGGCTGAAATTATGTGAACTTTCTAAAAAACATACAGCTGTGCATCAAAACTTGTTAACGCGGGAGAGGAGGGAAAAGGATTATGCAACAAACGACATCGCCTTTCATTTTTATTCGTTCGCATTCCAAAATTTCAAAAAAAAAAAAAAAATAAATAAAAAAAAATAAAGGGTAAATGAAATAAAAACTTCACCGTCTTGGTACGATATTTAGTAAAAGATGAAATTATTTACAGATTAAAATACCCCACTAGCACTTTCGGGGCAACATTCACCCCATCATCAGGTGAAACAGAGAGGTAATTCAGCACTCGCTTAGCTTTTTATAGGACTGCAGCGATGCACTATGGGTCAGGGTCTTGAGTGTCATGCGGGTTGTGACTGTTGCCATTACATCGGCACAAAATATACAATTCCCAAAGAGTAATTTCACATAATATAGAATTTTTTTTTACAAATGAAGGTTGTTGTCATATTAATAAATTGTTGGTAATATTGAATTAATTACTACTGTAATTTAAAGTTCAAGTTGGTAATTATGGTCTTTCCAAATTTTTGTGATGTCCGTAGGTGTGTAGTCATTTCAGCATTTGTCCCCCAAGGCTTCGATTTACATGCGTTCAACAAAATGCAGCGAGTGTGTGTACGTTGGAGTGTTGTTCAGTACTATAATGTTCGCCCAGTGTGGTTATAGTATTTCATTTACGACATTCTTTGATAATGCCGTGTTGTTACTACTGGTTCGGATATTGTATTTATGTTCATAGACACGGGTACCCAAGCTCCTACGAATCTAGCCTATATAATTGCTGACGTGTACTTCTGTAGTGGGGTCCAGCAGTGGAATATTGTATACACTAGAGATGAATTCGGGCTCAATTTTAGGAGCCCGGGCCCGCCCGAGCCCGGATTCTTGGAAAATTTTGCTTATCAAGGCTTGCATTTATGCATTATACACTGGCCAAAGATAGGGCCCAATCTTGATTTTTAATAAAATACAAATAATGGGAATGTGATTTTTTCTCAGTGTTTCGATACCAGACCTCCTTAAACTAATCCTTGCTTGAGCCATAGCTTTGGACAATGCATAAAGCAAATCTTGCTAAGCAAAATTTGTCTTGCAATGGCAGTTAGCTTAGGAAATTGAAAATCCTTCCACCATGGTAACAAATCCACAATGAAATTCAACACGTGTAATTCAACCAGGCTCGGAATTACACGTGTTGAATTAATTACAGTAATAAAATTCAAGACGTGTAATTTCGATCCCGGGCACAGGTTTTTATGTAGTTAATGAATTCTAAGGCCGGGCCCGAGCTCATGTCTAGTACACACCCGATTTGCTCATGCTATCAGTTGTTCCTGGATCTTTTTTAACAGATGATAGAAGGTTTCGTGGTCGAGGGCCAAACTGTATAATATGTTGTGAGCAAATGCGAGATAGTGCATTGTTGATATCGGGGTGTTGATCCAATGCTCCCACGTACCGTTTATTAGGCCTCAGGTATTGCTTCATATTAAAGGTTCTTTTATTTAGTATTGTGCTATATAATTTGTTAACAAAATCCTTGGGTATCCATGATTATCTGCCAATTTGAAAATGAACTTTATCTCAGACTATACCTGTCTAGATGTGGTTTCACTGTACCCTAACGTACCTGTGGACGCCACTCATCGTATCATTGAGGTCAAACTTGCTGATATTAATGTTCCCACTACCGAAATTTCTGCCATTATGAACGCACTTCGTTAAATTAAACAGCGTTCATACTTTTAATTCCATGACAGAATCTATTTGCAAACTGAGGGCTCCACCATGGACTCCCCACTCTCCGCAGTGTTGGCAGAAATTCTGGTGCAATACATTGAAACCCAAGTTCTCAATGAATTTCCTTTAGTTCCCAGCCTTTACCTGAGGTACGTCGACGACATCCTTGTGTTCTGGCCTCACTCAAAGGATGACTTAAATCAATTCGAAGAAGCACTTTCGTCAGTATTTCCTACTCTCGGGCTCACGATAGAACTAGAATCTTATCTCTCTTTGCTTTTCTTGGATTTTCATATAATTCGTGACCCAAGAACTAATTCTCTGTCTTTCCGTGTCTATCGAAAACCAACTGATTGTAATAGTCTTATGCCGTTTAACTCCTTAATCCCTCAAAAATTATCCGATATCAATTTTCTTATTAGAAGAGCCTTCACGCATTCTTCAAACGATAGCCATTTACAGTCTGAGATTAAGTTCATTTTCCAAATTGGCAGATAAGGAACACCATAATATGGTGTTCTTATCGTACGGTGAGACAGCTTAGATGTATATTATTGGCAGATAAACATGGATACCCAAGGATGATGGTTAACAAATTATATAGCAGAATACTAAATGAACGAACCATTAATATGAAGCAATACCTGAGGCCTAATAAACGGTACATGGGAGCATTGGATCAACACACCCATATCAGCAATGCACTATATCTCGCATTTGCTCACAACATAATATACAGTTTGGCACCCGATCACGGAACCTTCTATCATCTGTTAAACACGATCGAAGAACAACTGATATCATGAGCAAATGGGGTGTATACAATATTCCACTACTGGACCCCACTACAGGAGAACACGTCAGCAATTATATAAGCTCGACACTTAGGAGCTTGGTACCCGTGTCTATGAACATAAATACGATATCTGAACCAGTAGTAACAACACGGCATTATCAAGGAATGAAATACTACAACCACACTGGGCGAACATTAAACTACTGAACACTGCAACGTACATACACTCACTGCATTTTGTTGAATGCGTGTATATCGAAGCCTTGGGGACAAATGCTGCAATGTCTGTTGTTTAAAAATTTGACATTTCAAAAATTCGGAAAGACCATATTACCAACTTCAACTTTAAATTACAGTAGTAATAAATTAAATATTACCAACAATTTATTAATATGACAATAACCTTTATTTATCATGAAAGAATCATGAACAAATAAATTGGTTATATTCAAATTTATCGGAAACTTGGTCGTTCTGGGTGGTGTAGTGGTTAGCATAGCCGGGCGTTTTCTGGGAGACGCGGGTTCGAGTCTCGCTTCAGGACGATGAAATTTTCAAGTTTTCGGATATTATCTAACTTACCATCTGTCACATTCACGCCAAAAATCGGATTGTCATCTTCGAAATTCCTAGCCTTTATTTGTATCAAAATTTCTATATAATGTGAAATTACTCTTTCGGAATTGTATCTTTTGTTCCTATGTAATGACAACAGTCAGGATCCGCATGACACTCAAGACCCTTACCCATAGTGCATCGCTGTAGTCCTATAAAAAGCTAAGCGAGTGATCAATTTTTTAATCTGTAAATAGTTTCATCTTTTATTAAATAATAGTACCAAGACGGAAATTTTTATTTCATTTGACACATTTGTACGAAGTTCATCTAAAAAGAAAGCTAAATATAAAGCAGTGCCTCTCTTTGAAGTTCAAGGTGAGGGGGGGGGGGGAGATTCGATTACATATTTTTAAGCTGCTAGAAACAAAACCAATTGGCTTGTTATCTGGTATCTCGATTACAGTTTAAACCGTAAGAATTTCCCGTATTTAAGTCATTAATATTTTCTCCTCAAAGGTTTTAAAACCAACGACTCTCAGATCTGGAAGGAAAATGTATGAACGGAAAAACAAGAAAAGTACTGCGTGAAATTAACTATATTTAATAGTCGATCGGGTAACAAAAGAAAATTTTACCTAGCTAAAAGATCTTCTTAACAAGTTCATTTTAAAGTACTAAAACTTCTATACTGTAACACCCACAATGAAAGGAAATCCCGAACGCAGGTAAAAAAAATTAAGTTTTCTTTTAATTTTTTTTTAAGAAATCCTGGTTTTTATATGTGTTTTACTTGCTTCAGGAGAACAAGCTAAGAGATTCACATTCACCGTTTCGTATGTCCTGTCTAAACGAAAATATTTTGCCTAAACAGAAAAAACCTTCACAGTCATTTCAAAAGTTCTAAAAATGTTTACTTTCTGATGAAAAACTGTGACTACATTAAAATGCAAATGCTGCAAATTTGTGGCATATTTAAAAAATAATAATTTCTGTCCTTCCACCGGAAAGAAATTTTGGAAATTTTCAAAGCCAAAGGAAACGACGTTTTAAACACACGAACAGACGATCTAATATACAAACACTAAACTTTTCAAATAATGCGCTGTCAAGGACCTGCCTCTAAATAGTCAAATAATTAACACCTAAATTATTTAGACCACTCCAATTCTTTTTCGTTTTTCTCTCATAGTTTCAAAGTAACAAGTTAAAAAAGACATACCACTAAAAAAATTTCTCAGGTGTTGTCCAAATCGATCCCTAACGAAAAACAAGAAAGATGACACCAAATTTTCGGTTCTAATGAGCTCGTCTTTTGAAATATTTCCGATACTAATAAAATATTACGAAGTTTTTCACTACTAATGGAACCCATCACAGAAAACAGAAAATAAATCAACCGCATAACTACCATCGGTAAATATAAGCAGTTAGTGAAACCCCAGTTGCGGTTAAAAAGTCTGTTATGAAATTTAACAAATTCTGCTCAAGAAATTTCTCTTAGCTGAAGGAACATAACAGAATGAAAGATGTTCTTCAGAACAAAAGCTACATAAAGGGAAAATAAATTAAAGTACGTACGTCCCTTGGAAGCACAGATAGCGACAAACAGGTTTTGACATTTCTGCCCTCCTAGCAGGTAAACTGTGCACTATTTTAAAAGAATAATATTCCCCATCCTAAATGTAACGAATAGCAGCAAACGATATTTTTTACAAGTAGAATTCTGGAAGCGGAGCTATCGCATCTAACAGAAATACACACTAATATTACCTAGCGGCAGAACTGTGAACTACAAATCCTCACTATTAAGGGCAAAGTGTTCTACAATGTACAATTTGTACAAAGGTCGCTCCATAAAAACTGAGAGTATTTTTCTCTTTTGCGTCGACAACAGTGCGGAGGGGGGGGGGATAACCAGGCAGACAACTAACTGAATTAAGGAAGTATCTATGGCAACAATTATTAGCCGTAGTAGACGATTCAGGTTTTGTTATTGCGCAGTTGTTTAAGGTACGTCTGCATTTTGCCATACAGCTCTGAAGGTAAGTGATTCAGAGTTAAGAATTGAAACTGGTTCTGCGATAAAATTTTACTAACGTTTGGTTAAAACGGCTCCAGAAACAGTTGATTTAATAAAAAAAACTTACAAAGATAAATGTTTGTGTGAGTCAACGATTTTTTGACGACACCATGAATTAAAAAAAAAGGGCGTTTGTCGGTAGAATTGGCTCCTAGGCCTGGTCGACCTGGAAGTGTTGTTACGGAGCGTATTGTTAACACTGTTTGGGCAATCCTGCAAGAAGATCGACTAATTACGTGTGAAGACATAACGGCGTCAACTAATATTTCCAAAACATCGGCCT
Organism: Macrothele yani; assembly: GCA_039090855.1. NCBI lineage: Eukaryota > Metazoa > Arthropoda > Arachnida > Araneae > Macrothelidae > Macrothele > Macrothele yani. The sequence goes on along the minus strand of CM077034.1, from coordinate 178,039,986 downwards.
TCCGCATTCTACGCGACAAATTACTGCTGCATCGTGTGTGTTCCAGATGGGTACCTCATTCACCTGACGAGAGAACAATTGATTGCCAGAGTTCAGGTGTGTCATGAGTGGAAACAAATGATTGCAAAGGGTCCAAACTTTCTAAACAAAATAATAACTGTCGACGAAACATGGGTACATTATTTCGACCACCTCAGGAAGCACGCAAAGTGTATCAGGAAACACACATGTACGCCTTCTCCGAGAAAAAGTCCACCGAACCAAAATAGCAGGGAAGGTGATGATAATTTTCTTTTATCAAAAAGGTGTAGTCTACCAGCATGCCGTTCCTCCACAAATTACTGTCAATGCTGAGTATTGCATTTCAGTCTTGAAGCGTCTGAGACGACACATATCGATTAAGCGACCGGAACTGGTGGTGATGTTGACCCTACACCCCACACGCTCAGGCTCATGTGGCTGCTTGTATTCAACAGTTTCTTGGGAAATACAGTATTGACATCATGCCACAGCCTGCCTACAGTCCTGACCTCGCTCCGTGGGATTTTTGGTTGTTTCCAAACATGAAGGAGAAGTTCCGTGGCGCAACATTCAACACAGAAGAGGACGTTATGCAAGCTGTACAGGGGTCGCTAAAGCAGCTTACAAACAATGCCTCGCCACATGCTGTAAAAAGGGGACTGAAAGATGGAACTGTTGCATATCATCCGAAGGAAGATACTTCGAGAAAGAATAACATATATTTTTCTGTACCTATATTTCTTCATTTTGTGTGATTTTACTCTCAGTTTTTGTGGAACGGCTGTTGTAAATACATTCATGTGCAGGAGTTAAAGTACAAAAGCTTTTCATCGTAGTTAGAAATTAAAATGTTGTCTGGGACTTTTACACTAAGTATAACAGACTCTGACGGGTATGTAAAGAAACGCATGAGTGCATGACGTTGCAGTGGGCGCTGCACGTAGACTAAAGGAGCCAACAGTCGTGAAAGGTGGGCAAAAACAAAGGTATAAAAAAGACACCTTCTCTTTTGTCAAATTACAAGAGAGGGCCGCGGATGGCCTAATGGTCAACGTTCGTGACTGCAATGGAGGAATTTCCGGTTCGATCCCGGCAGGTACGAAGGCTAGAACCACTAAATGTTACCACGGGAACTGGCCCCCATGTAATAAATAAGGACGTCTTCCTCCCCCTTTCTACCTCGCTCCCGTGTCACTTTCCTATCAGACCCATTAGCCCAAATCTCCTAGCTTCCTGTTTCTAAGGGTTGTTTAAGACCTGGGGTCAGACGCTCTCTTCCTAAAATTCTCTACATATGATCTGATGTGATTAAACTACAACAAGTAAAGGATACGTTGTCTTGAAAATGTCACGCAGACACCGTTTAAGCGATGATATGCGATGGCGTGAGATTGTGAAACTGGAGACCGGGTAATCCCAAACAGAAGTGGAAAGTTGTATTTGTGTATTTCGAATGGTTATCAACAGGCTCTACAGACACTTCCAAATTACGAGAAGTCTTGCGAAGTGGCCTGTGCAAGGTCGTTCAAGGTAAACTTCCATCCCCGATGACAGCTTTTTTCCCTAACTGTGAGAGGCAACAGAATCAAGACATCTCGTCAGCTAGCTTCAGAACTGACAGCAGCAACTGGATGATCAGCATCCCTCTGGGCAGGGACCAGAAGGCTTCAGGATAGTGGCCTTCATGCTAGAAGACCTGTGGCGTCTTCCTACAGGAGAGAAAGATTACGTTGAGCTCGAGAATATCTGCACTAGGCATGTGAACATCCGCCTAACGTTCTTCTCACGGATGAGACGCGTTTCTCATTTCAACAGAATTCTCGGCTTGTATTCGCCTGGAGAGATCATAGCAGGCATTACCATCCATCAAGCACCTTGGAGAGGGATACATATGTAGTCTGTAGTTGTATTGCATGGGCAGGCATAATGCGCAACGAATGAACTAGACTGCACCTGATTCCCAGAGGTTCCATCAATGCCAACCGCTATTGAGAAGAGATCGTTGTTCGCAGCTGCAGGCAACCCAGAATTTGTTTTCATGCAGGACAATGCCCGAATGCACATTGCTCAACTGTGGTGCTGGGAAACGTTGAAAGTGAAGATGTTGCTGTCATGGATTTGCAAGCAAGGTCTCCGGACCTTAATCCTATATAACACCTGTGGGACGCTTTAGGAAGATGGGTGGCTGCCCTGAGAACCCCTCCAAGAGACGTACAGGTGCTGCGAAATCTTTTTGTATAGCAGTATGACAGACTACCATCAAAACTTATTGACTGTCTTATTGACACCATGCCGCGGCGCTGTCAATTATGTGTCACCATGAAAGGCGATCACACATTCTATCAATACGAAGTTTAGTCCTTCTGGTATGTTTCTGAAATTTGTTTGTGTGTGTCGAATAACACGTTTATTTGAAACGCATTCAGTGCTTCATCTTCATTTTAGAGTATGTTACGTATTGTTGTCCATGTTATTATTGTTCTGATGCCTTTCGGTGTAATATCTCAACCGTTTTCTCACAGTGTCAGTATTTGTAACCTAACTTTTACATATGAATGTAGTATACGGAGCAGAGATGGAAACGGGTCACTGGTCAACGGATCGATAATTTCTATGTGGTTTAATTTATTTATTTTTGTCCCCGGTTTTATTTCGATTAAAAGAAAAATAATATTTCAAAGAAACATGTGCAAATTTGTACTAGATACTGCTTCCAGCGGACTGAAAAATGATTTGTTATGCAATATGAAGGAAAAGTGCCTTCAGAATGAAAAGTGTCCTTTCCTTTGAGGGGCAATGATGAAAACAACATCTATATTTTGGAAATTTTCAACTCATCATAAACTTGTGAAAATTGATTTAGTCGTGAAACATATTCTGAAGCTTGATATATTAATATAATAAACACCCAGATCTGTCTGTCTTTCTGGAAAGCTTGACGTAATAACAACGTCCGCATTGTTGTGCCATCATTTATCGATCAATCCGTGTGTGCTTTCGTGATGTCAAAATGATTGCCTGCTATATTTAGCACGCGATCACTTTCATATTTCAAGGTAATCGCGTGCTAATTTAAAAACATTGGATTATGACTCAAGATCTATTAATTCTATCTACAAAATTCTAATTAAAATCTTAATATCACGGCAAGTTGAGTTTGTACATTAATTTATTTGTACACAATTCAAATATTAATTTTGTAAGCTTTAATTATTTTTTACTTTTTTAATATAACTAACTTTCCGAGTAAGTGCTGATTTTATTATACACTGCCGGACAATTGCTAAGGACGGATGACAATAGCTACGATAGCAACCATAAAATGGAAGGCAGGAAAATGTGGAAATTAGCATAAGTGCGGGATACAGTAAGACGTGTTGTGCGTGTGCAAATTTTGGATTGCCGAACTTGTTCGTGACGTCATAGCGCTGATAAGAGATATAAAGGATTTGACGCGTATTGATCGTTGTTGTTCAAACGCAAAGTTGAAAGGGAAACAATCAATTGACGAACTTGCAATTTTCAGTATGTCTTCCCGACATCACCTAGATGATTTTACGCGTGGCCGTATTATTGGCAAGATTGAAGAAGGGCGAAAAATAACAGATGTTGCCAGGGAGTTCGACGTCAGCCACAGTGTTGTTTCAAGGCTTTGGAAATCATTTCAAACAAATGGAGAGTGTAGCAAACGTCACGGGGAAGGTCGTGTTCGCAGTACGACACCTGCAGAAGATCGGTACATAGTGCTATTAACAAAAAGACACCGGCGCAGCACAGCTAGTGAGGTAGCAAATCAGTTTATGGCTGCTACTGGCAAGCGGATCTCCCGAAAAACTGTCGCCAGACGTTTGCATGAAGGAGGACTATACGCCCGCTGTCCTGTTGTGTGTATCCCATTGTCCAGACGTCACCGTACCGCCCGTTTGCAATGGTGCCATCAACATCGCAATTGGACTGATAACGACTGGTCTGCTGTCCTGCTCTCAGATGAGAGTAGATACAGTCTATCGTCTGATTGTCGACGACCACTGATCTGGCGTGATAGTGGTACTGCATATTGTCCAGCAAACATACAGGAAAGGGACCGATATCCGACATGTAGTGTCATGGTATGGGCTGGCATCATCATCAATGACCGTACGTCGCTCTATGTGCTTCCAACTGTGACTATGACTGGCCAACGATACATTAATAATGTTCTGCTACTTAATGTTCGAATGTTTCGTGGTGCTGTCGGTGATAGATTCATTTTCATGGACGACAACGCAACACGTCATCGAACAGTCGCTGTCCAGGAGTGTCTTGAGAGCAAGGATATTCAACCTCTCGTATGGCCAGCACGTTCTCCAAATCTGAATCCCATTGAAAATGTGTGGGATGCTTTGGGGAGGAGTCTTGCTGGTCGCCAATGCCCTCCAATAAACAAGGACACCCTCATCCGTGCACTGACAGACGAATGGGATAAATTACCCCAACAGCTGCTTGATAATGTTGTGTAAAGCATGACACGACGTGTGGAATCTTGCATCGCCCTCCATGGCGGCCATATCCCGTATTGACATCTTACGCCGGAACGTTTGCGGACGGTAATTGCATTTTTTTCACGTTTTCGTATTCTGCACAAAATGGCCTGTTTGTCTCTTGAACACGTTCCAAAGCCTTCTGGATTTCAGAGCACAATACATTGTCTTTCTTGTAGTGTTCTGGCATTCTGACATTATTTTATTTCACTTGGCATCCAACCACACTTACTTTTTATGCGCTATATAGCCCTTTATGATCCGTCCTTAGCAATTGTCCAGCAGTGTACATTTTGTAAAATATCGATCTACCTAAACGGTCTACAATAAAAACTGAAATCTTGAGATGTCAAAGTGAGTAAAATTGCATCTAAAAACAGATGTCGCCTTAACAGCACATTGTCGATAATTTAGATAGTTCCGATTTGTAATACCAGATGTCGCATTGTTTTGTAGAAAAAGCTTCGGTATGATGTTTTAAAGTAACCATCGAATAGGACAGTCTAAAACAAGCCGTGAACGGAATAACAAGTGTGCCGGTGAAAAAAAAAGTCATTCGAGTTTTTACTATATTTCCTTACAAAAAGCCGATGTTTATTTGATTTGTTTTTAATCTGCTTCAACTAAAAATTTCACCCAATCTTAGGACGGAAAACATTCCTTATACAATAATATTTATTTGAAGCTTAAGAACAACTGTCCCAGGGCGGGCTACGGGGTAGTTAAGAAAACACCAAAAAACTGAAATTAAACATACTAGTTGCTTAATTCAAAAACTTTGACTGTTTCGCCATCAAAATTAGGTGGAACAACCTTAAAATTACTGCTCAAGGACTTTTTGACTCTCGCATGTATTTGAAAACATGTGTAAAAGAGTTAGGGTAGGTTTTGCAGATGAAGGATGACAGTTTCAAACTTCCTGTAAGTGAGTAGATTACGCCTTCCTATAAAGCATTTCTTTGGTTTCCATATAACCTACGACACCCTCTGAGGAGAGACTTTTTGAACGCCTTGTATATATGTTATTGTTCAAAGCAGTTTGTCCGGGTCGCGTCCAGTTATGTGAAGTCCGGGTCCGGGACCAAAATTTTTTGTCCTGTTTGCAACTCTGGTACGACGTTCAAAGTATTTTTTTTTAAATCGGACTTTTAGAAGCAGAGGTATTAATGAAAACCGATACCACTTTTGCGCCCCGAGAGGTAAAATTGTGAATTATTATTGGTGGTAAATGAACACAAAATGTTTTGGCAGTTAGTAGTATCTGGATGGAAAAGAATTTTTTCAATCGGGTGTTTAGACGAACGGGTGTTGCTTCTAATATGCTGCAGACAGAAACGTAAACTTAGCCCTCTTAGTGGAGCACTTGCGCGTTAAGAAAAATTTGAAATTATACGCAAAACATTTTGCATCCGAAACATTCTCCCACAAAGACGCAATTTTTGAAATCGGACAGTTAGAAGTATAGATATCGACTAAAATAGAATATTCATCTACTCCCTCTGGCGGAAGAATTATGCACTATGTTTAGACCAAGGTATCCTCAAAACGCTTTTCGTGGTGGCTGGTATCTGACTGTGAAAGAAGTTTTTAAATCAAGCTTTCAGAAACGCAGAAGTTGCTGCAAATATATCAGAAACGCAGACACACTTAGGCCCCTAATGGCCAAATCGTTCTTTACAAAAATTTAAAATTACATGCAGAACGTTACCCACTAAGATCTTTCTCTCTCTCTCTCTCTCTATCCGACGAAAAATAATTTTTCAAATCCTACTTTCAGAAGGAGAGATATTGGGGAAACCGCAATTTAATTCTATGGCCCTAGCGAAAACACTACGCATTCCTTTGAAAAGAAACTGTATCCAAAATTATCTTCGTTATAAATGGTATCGAATGGCAGAAAGAATGTTTTCAATTGGATGTTCAGGAACAACTATAGTCAACAGTATCAGCATTTACACCCTCTGGTGGCAAGTAATGCATCGTAACAACTTTTCAAATTCTGCGCTTGCGCATTACCTATCTGGTGCAGGTTGCAGAGATATGGTGCCCACAGATGGACGGACTGACGGATCAAGTGATAACATGAGAACGATTTTTTTTTTTTTTTTTACAAAAGACGTGCATTAATAACGATGTTTCTCTCTGATAAAATATATGTTCTACTGTGGTTTTGGTACAAAACACCTGCATAAAATTCGAATGTAATGGATTGGGGGCGCTCTGAATTTATGCAACAAAGGGAAGCGAGGAATTTTATGTATGCAGTGAGTACACCTTTGGGCAAAAAAACTCCATCGGAAGAACTAAAAAATCCGTGGATAACATATTTCGACTCTTACAAACCGATATGCAGTATAAATTAAATACATGCTATGCTGATTAGTAGAAAAAGTTATACATCTGGAAAACACCAGAGTACGTAGGTATGACTGGTCAGTAATCCGATGCTAAAGTAAATTTGCTCCAATCAACAAGTAGATAACGTCTACACAACATGTTCTAAAATTATGATTGCGGATGAGATGCAAAAACAGTTTTTAAAAAGAACTTTGAAAACCAATAACTATGATACCCAAATATTTCCGTCCATTGTGTCAACAACAGCAAACTCAGCACATGTTTTGAAAATATGCGGATATTCGCTTCTCAGTGATGTTAAAGTACTTTTTCTATTCCGATAATTAAGGGATTATACATATAACCGAAGTCAAAATCAAAGTTCAAGCGAATCCATTGAGAATACTTTGTATCAGAATGCCTGAAAAATAGGGAGATTTTGGTGACAACAGGACCTATCCTGGCGCTAAAATAATTTCCCATAGACGACTCATATAAAACTACAGCCCAAAAGTGCTAAATGCAGATATCCATTAACCTTGGTTTTCCAAAAGAAAAAAATGTGCCAACTTTTATAATAAATGAGAACAAAAGCCGAATATTCAATGCACACCAGAAATTACATGAACTTTTTTTTCATTGAGCCAGCACTTTAATGCAAAATGTGTTTTCTGGTAAAACTCATTGAAATGAAGTTATCATATAAAACGTCAAACTGAAATTTACTCGCCAAAAAGGAACACTATCCGATGGAAACAACGCAAGATACCAAAATCTTCCACGAAGTCCCAATTCTCGAACGCATGAGATAATTTTTTTATTTGTCACTACGGATGTGGGAGTGTGGTTCTGAAATACAGCGAGACAGAGGAAATAAATATTTCATGAACATCATTTATTTGGTCTGACAAATTATTTATTCAAGCTGTCATATCAGGTGAATTAATTTGTGTATTTTGGATGCATGTTTCTACAGAAGAAGAAATTTAGATAGTGAAACTTGTCATAGATGAAAGTCTTGCAACTAACTGTGCTGAGATGAAAAGCAAAATGCACAGAAGTTGGGGGCACAATACTGTGGAAAAATCTGGCACTTTCCTGTCTGAAATGATTTTTAAAAGTACCCCTCTAAAAAAAGCAAACAATTATGTTTCCGTCAAATTTATTGATAAAGCACATAAGAAAAATAAAAATGATTCAGGAAGAAAAAACCAGATATCTTTCTAGTGGCTATATTGCCCCGGAATATCTGTAACACATAGAAAAGTAGGAAATGGAATTATTTAGTTCCAAAAGACCAAACTTACAAGACGAAAAAATCTGGGTGTGAGGACAAAACGAAGTTTGGTTACTGAGTAAATTGACAAAGACCTCCCCTACTGTTGATCTCTTCCGTAAAACGGTTAAACTGAATTATACCCAATCAAATTCTTCCTGGTTTTTTTTTTTTTTTTTGTTTTGTTTTTGAATTGAGCTTTTTTGGGTTGGAGGAACGACCCCCGCGAACACAATAGGTTATAAAGGAGTCGCCCGTCCCTAATTTAGGGACACGGACTCCAGGGAAGGGAGAGAGCCAGTGCCGTAGACAAACACAACATCCATTCGTTACGGGGTTCGTACCCGGACTCATCTAGGCACGGACGTCGCTAAGGGGAAACAAGACTGAGCTTGGGCCCAACCTGATATTCGTGTTGGCCACCCTGCAGCCCACCCAATTCAAAATGTGTCATTTTGCAGGGTATTTAACTATTTCTCTTTTTTTGCTGCGGGTTTAGCGACCACCGTGAGCAACTTAATGAGCTATAAGCAGTCGTTCATCCCTAATTTAGGGCCACTGGTTCCAGGGAAGGGAGAGAGTCAGTGCCATAAGACGAACACAACATCTATGCCCCACCGGGATTCGAACCCGGGCCAACTTCGACGAACGGATATTTAACTTTAAAATTAAATAATATGGATTTTCACAAGCAATAAGTCTTGTGTTTTATTTCATGTAGCAATATACAGTTCCCCTAGGAAGTGCGTTGTTTACGTATCCAAGAAAGGTTATTGAAATAGCATCAGCAGGGTCATGAAATTACAGTTGTTTTCCGCTCTTCCACTTCCTAGTTTAAGCCTCCTCATGTTTGTATGGCCACGTGACTAATGATCACTACTAATTGCTCTGCAGTTTTGTTTTCTTTACAAAATAGGAGCTTGCAACAGAGAAAGGAGTCTAAAGCTACACTAGTGCTCTTACTACTGCCCAGGGAAACTGAAAGTGCAGGAAACAGCTGATGACGGATTTGTAGGAGAAAATGTGCACTGCATAGTCACTGGTTTGAAGAAACGGAGTTTAACGCAGATACAATATATCTGCCTCCCCTACACGACGTTAAAATTTGATTTAGATGAACAAAAACGACATGTTCCTTTAAATAAATTGTTCAAGTGCAATACTACTTTTCGTGAGCAAAAACGCAAAATTTAAAAAAAGCAATTTAAGACAATGGATTCCGGGTAAAAAAGAGTTAAAGGCGACATTCTAGTTACATATGTATCTTACACCTGTGGCATAACTAGTCAGATCCGTGTATGTATGTATGCATGGATTTCTTTGTAATCCGTAGTGAAGAGCATTCAAAATTCGTTCTTCCAGTGTTTCGTAAAAAAATAAAATAAAGTTGCTAGCCCTACCAACATAATATAATGCACGCCCATCCTGATTTCGAAGTTTAGCGACATTCCTGCATTTCGGACGAATGGTCAGAAGCTACCGCGCAGCCCTCAGCGCCACGGGGGGCGTCCCCATCAGCTGCAAGTTTACCTTTTCAATGCCACAAATCCATATTATGATAGGCTCAATCGGACAAATAAATTCTCCTCTTTATTCTATTCAAGCTCTTACTTTTTAACACGTCCATTCAAAAAGTAGAATATCCATCACTCCATAAGAAACATATGTCTGCACTTACTAGGCCAATTTCAAATATTTTTCTTCGGGAACTTTGAACTCTGATAAATTTTTTTGTGAATAATATTTTTTGTAAATTTCTCAGGTTTTTTTTTTTTTTTTTTGGTAGGAGGCCAAATTCAGCCTGCAAACATTTTTCTTCTAAATTACCGATAAAATAAAAGATTATTTTGCCGCCCCGGTGGTCTAACCGCTGGTTTATAACCAATCTTCCGTGATGGGTCCGGGTTCGAATCCCGGTGAGGCATGGATGCTACGTTTGTCTTACGGTACAGGCTCTCTCCCTTTCCTGGAGTCAGTGGCCCTAAGTTAGGGATGGGCGACTGCTTATATCCCATTGAGTTGCTGACGTTGGTGGTAAACCTTTCAAAAAAAAGGGGGGGGGGTCTTCTTCATTTCTCTCGTGCACGTAATGATGATAGGTGATGACGCATTAAACCCGCTGCCCAGGAAACACAGACTTCTAACCCTTTCTCTTTTTTTTGCTATACGCTGAAAAATCTAAGAGCATATAAAACAGTCGCCCGACCTGAATTTGGGGTTATTCTAGAGAAGGCAGAAAGCCAGCGACACAAAACGCGCGCACCACCGATGCCGAGTCAAGGCTTAAATCAGGGGCCGCCTGCTTAGCTAGAAGGCAACGCTTCTAACCACGCAGACATCGGGGCCGTACTAACAGTATGCGATTTTTTGCCAAACGAATCCAGTATTACTTGCATGAAATTTATGACAAATGGTTTCATATAGACATAGCATGTTACGGGATTTCTTTTGATTTCCTTCGAATTTCTTCTTGATATTTAAGAGAGCTGATCCCCTTCCAACGTGATAAACCACAATATGTGTTCAACCGATCTATATTTTTCTGTTTAAGAAGAAATTCAATATATAGAATCAATATAGTTATATAGGTCTTCAGTTCTTCAACCACTACTAAATTGAATAATTTTCACCTGATCTGACGACACCTAAACTCGATTAACCGGAAACTCATCTTGGAAATAAAGGAGAAACTTGGGAATGGTACATCAATGTCATTCATTTGAATGCTGTCCTCGAACTGTTCGGAAATCATTCATTATGAATGATTAAACAGCTAGCGCTCTTTTGGGCACTTTCGCCAAAAAGGGCGTGGTCTTGAAAGCGTTTTGGTCGTAAACATGGAATCCCTGCAACCAATGGTTTACTCAATGACTGTAATGACTATCAGGAAAAATTGGATTATTCGCTTCAGTGATCATTTATGAGTGACTTTCGTGTGAATGACGTCCCAAGAAGGAATGTTTTACGCCATATATATGTCATTAAATATTTTTCTCTTAAGCTGCGTCTCAATTGATTAGTTTCTGTGTCTTTCTTACCGCGATAGAGTTCAGGCTCCGTGCATTTCAAGATCGAGTGGAAGAATATATGGGGAAAAATACAAAGTGGTGGCAACCAGAGGCTCTCATAAGGGCCGAAGTTTTAAATACGCAATATAAAATTTCCTGCAAATAAAGATTTTGTTGTTTGTTTCGGGGTTTAAGGACCACCGCGTGCAACTCAGTGATACATATAAGCAGTCGCCCGTCCCTAATTTAGGGCAACTGTATGCAGGGAAGTGATAGAGCCAGTGCCGTAAGACAAACACAACATCCAGGTCTTATTGGGAGTTGAATCCAGACCATCTTGGACGAATGACTAAACCAGTGCACCATCGGAGTGATTTCTGTTTTTATCCCTGTCTGAAAACGCGTAATCATGACATAAGATCTGTGGTTTTTTTAAATCATTTTGAAGTGGCGAGGGTTAAGGACTTATTGTTTAACTTCCTTTCTCCACGAGTTACTGAATATCTTTAAAAAAAAAAAAAAAAAACCATATCTCACTTAGAGCGGAAACTTCACTTTTTTTATTCAGCCATGAATCTCTCATTTCCCCTGGGGCTGGAGATCCTAAATTACGAATAGGATACCACTCGACTCGACTCCATGAACAAGGAGCATCGAATTAGTGAAAAATAAAATTTGCGATATCCATCCGCGTCTTGGTGATCAACGTACGTTTAAATTTCCCAGAAGGGAAAAAAATAATTTAATTTAAACATTATATCCCATTTCAGCCTTTTAATTTAAAATATTCAGTTGCTTTTTTCCACCGTCACTTGAAGAATTAATTCCTAATTGCTTTTTACAAAACGTGTAAAGAAATACTAAGCAATTATAAGTTTTATCTTAAATTTTACGTCATCCCATAAATTAATAGGTTTCGATTAATTTTTCAGCCCTCGGTAGACTTTATTTCGTTTACATTAACCGACATTTCCCTCTAGATTGATACAGTTTTCCTTTCTTCAGCAAACAGAATACCAAAATGCGCTTTTGTCGGTTGAAACAAATTGGCCGCCCGGTGGCACAGTGGCCTAAGCGCTAGACTCTGATCATTTGTCCGAGAGGGGTCCTGGTTCGAATCCCGGTGAAGCATCGCTGTTGTGTTTGTCTTACGGCACTGGCTCTCTCCCTTTCCTGGAACCAGTGGCCCTAAATTAGGGACGGGCGCCTGCTTTATATCCCATTTTGTTCACGGTGATTGTTAAACCTCCAATTAAAAAAACTGGACCGCTCCAATCACGAAGATTATATTTTTTTTTCTCATTATTTGTGCCCAGCTATCTCTGATTACAATCTCCAATGAATTAAAAATACAGAAAATGTTCACACATTTTTAGAACGTTTTTGATAAGAAATTACCAACAATAAAAGAATTTCAAAGAATTGAAACTGGCAACAGAGTGTTAGATGAACATGAAAGAAAAATGTGCTGCAGTTAAATATCGTCTGCTAAGAAAATGGCGCACGTAAAGAAGCTGTGGTTAGAAAGTTCTCTTTTTTCTCTTTACGAAGAGAAAAACGTATTAAGACAATCTCTTTACGCTACGAAAGTTGTGCCGTTAGCATTTCTAAATGCATAATATAGCTATATTACTAATAATAAAGGGGATAATCGTCAACCTTTGCTGTTAACAGGAAAAAGGACACCAAACGAATATCCAAACAAGGCACGTACTTTTATTACTATTTCAAAAGTAAGGTCTTCAGTTTTCAAAGAAATCCCCCAGACTTAAAGTGCAATCGCTAGGTCGTTAAAAATCTGTGCATCAACTGTAAACAAGGTAATAAACAAGGATTTGAATCTGAAATAAAAAATAAAAAAGATGTTCACAGTCTTTTGCATAGTAGGCACGTGGTTGAACGAAGAATACGGTGTAGACTTGTTTATGAAAATCACTTAGCCGGTGACAGATGGAAATTTATTGTGACTATTGATGAAGCATGGATCTACTTTTTCAAACCGACTGTAACAAAAAAAATCGTCAATTTACTCTACCAAAAGAGCAGAAAGAGACTTACAAACTTGTTTCCAAGAACTCAGATAAAGTTTGAAAAAAGCATTCGCGACTATTACTGGTATTTCGCACAATGGGAAATTAAAGTTGAGAAAAGTTGAAAAGAATATTAAAATCAATTCTACATATTACCAAAATATTGGTTTTAATACCTGTAATTAAAGAGAAAATGCGGTTCCTTTATTCACAATTTTCAAAGACTAGAACTCCATCAGGATAAAGCTATACAAACCACTGTATTTCTTGAAAAAATGAAAAAAAAAAAGACCTTTTGCTGTTATTCCTTTAAAGTCCACTGATGTATCAACAATGGACTATTGTGCCTTCAGACTGCTAAAATAGAGCACTTTCTAAGCGCAGACTTAAAACAATGTTTGGACTATGGAAAAGCACTGTAAGAAGAGTGGAATAAAATAGCACTACAAATTTTAAGAAATGCCTTGTTATCTTGAAAATCTAGACGTAGTTTCATAGACCAGAGAAACGGCTATCAGATAGAACATTTAAAGAAAGAAACAATTTTATTTTATGCAATAATTATATTGCTGGGAAATCGCTCTGAAAATGTGTCAACATCCTGTGTACTTTTGCGAGATTTGCTACCAAAGGTTGAAAAGGCGTCTGTACACAGGATTCGAGAGAAATCTTGAGTGCGGACAGTTGGCACACGCGATTTGCGAGAAAGAAATCCAAAATGTGACAACAAATCTGTAAACGTCTACGAATTTTAGTGCATTTGTTCCAACATTTCCCTACCTTCCCGGTGGCAGAGTAGTCAGAGGGAGAAGGAGACATCTCACAAATACACTGCATGTAACAAAGCCACGCATCTCCGAAGAGGCATACATGCCTCATGTAACAAAGTCACCGGACACCACTTCAAAAGCAAATGAATGGATCCGCTGCGTTGCTACAATGCGCGGCACAGCTGCAAACGGTACAAAAACAAGCCTGTTGCTGACCGCGATCATATCGCACTGTGAGGTTCAGTGAAAACGTCGAAGGCGGGAGACAACTGAATTTCAGAAAGGAAAGATTGTTGGGTGTTATATTAGTGGATTGTCCATAAGAGAAACCGAGAGGCGTTTAAATATACCCAAGTCAACTGTTTTGGATGTACTGAATAAGTGGAAGACACATCTCGTGCCGGAAGTAGCAAAACGTACCGGCAAGAAAATCAGTTATAGAGGACGTCCAAGCCTTAGAAGAGTCGTTACAGCTAATCGACGGAGTATACTGCACAAGACCTCAGTGTACAGGCGAGTAAAAATGCTGGAACCTCGGTATGTACACGTACATTCGCAGAGAACTTCATTCCATGGGTTGCCATGGTCGTGCGGCTACTCATAAGTCTTTTATGTCCACTTGGAATGCTACTCGTCGTTTAGCATATTGTGAAAAACATTTATCGTGACCGTAGATCAACGGAAACGAATCCTATGGACTGATGAATCCAGGTACTCGATCCATCAGTCTGATGGCCGTGTGTGGGTATGGCGGCAGCCCGGAGAACGCTATTTACAACAGTGTACTGTTCCTACGGTCAAGTTTGGAGCTGGCGGTGCACTCGTGTGGGGGTGTTTTTCGTGGTATGATCCCGGCCCAATGGTTATTGTAGACAACCCTGTTAACCAGAATGTCTACCTAGATATTCTGGACAATAATGCTCTACCAACTCTGTGGCAGTACTATGGAACCGAGCTCTGTTGGTACCAGCAGGAAAATACACCGAGACATAAAAAACAAGGACTGTTACGGGGTGGTTTGACGATAGTTCCGTATCGTGTGTAGACTGGCCAGCACTGAACCCTGATCTTAATCCCATAGAGCACCTATGGGATGCATTAGAGCACCGCATAAGAAGTTTAGAACTAAGGCCTACTACTAAGCAACAGTTAGCGGCAGCATTACGTACTGAAT
Organism: Macrothele yani; assembly: GCA_039090855.1. Classification (NCBI taxonomy): domain Eukaryota; kingdom Metazoa; phylum Arthropoda; class Arachnida; order Araneae; family Macrothelidae; genus Macrothele; species Macrothele yani. The sequence goes on along the minus strand of CM077034.1, from coordinate 178,024,850 downwards.
GGAAGCGCATACCTATCGCTGTGTTCCAAAACCTTGTCGAAAGCTTGTCTCGAAGGGTCAGTATACATTAAGGCCAAAGGCGGAATGACACCGTACTGTCAATAAATGCTATGTTGTGTTTCTCTTCTAGGTGTCCGGTGACTTTTGTCAATATAGTGTATATCATAGCAAAGGCCTACCGTGTGTGATCACCATTCTTTCCTAAAATTGTCCAGAAACAGCAAAAATAATCCTTTTCAAGTTTCTGAAATTTGCAGATATGCATGTGTAATATAAAACAATTTGGAGGCTCCGGATCAAAAAAGCATATCAGTTTCATTTATCCGCCCATAACAACTCTTATGCATTTTCCTTCGGATTGAAGCATTTCCACTCAGTCATCAATACATAACACCTTTCATTTTCGTCCAACTGAATTAAACTTTTTACCGACATGCGATTCATTCCTAGATGTCTTTCGTACCTGATAATTTATCATCTTCACCTCAATGACATTAGTCTAACAATACAGCAAGATCTGCATAAAGCATATCGTAAAAAATTTAAACAGAACAAAACATATCAAATACAGTAGAAGTAACTAAACTAGAAGAAGAAAAACAATTTAAAACATATTCCCGGCTAAAAATCGAAGAACTTCAACCACACACCCATAAAGGCAAAACACGGATCTATGCCATCTTGAAGCCAATATATTTTGCAGTTCACAATTTCATTTTAAAAAAGCAATATACTGCAAACATGTTCTCAAAACAGTATCATCGCAGTACCAATGACCACACGATGACGGCATATATATACTCTTCCCCAAAATTGAACCTCGCATTTCACACAAATTACAAACTGAGTCAGCCTCCAGTTAACTGAAAAATACACTCATTTCTCCCAAACACAATGCAGTCATCTTCTAATCGTAATTTTTCGGGAAAAGGAGCCACGACCTGCAACTCGAGACTCCAATCACCTATCGTACTCCCAGGGGTTTGCCCTCGCAAGTTCCCCCAAATTAGATCCGGCGTTTCATTTCCTTTTTCCAACTGAGTGGACATCCTCTCAGTTGAAACACTCGTTTGTCCCAAACACAATGCAGTCACCTTCCAATCGCACTTTCCCGGAAACAGGACTCACGCCCTGCACCTCGAGACTCCAATCACCCGTCGTACCGCCAGGGGTTTGCCCTCGCAAGTTCCCCCAAATTAGATCCGGCGTTTCACTCCCTTTTTCCAACTGAGTGGACGTCCTCTCAGTTGAAACACTCGTTTGTCCCAAACACAATTCAGTCACCTTCCAATCGCACTTTCCCGGAAACAGGACTCACGCCCTGCACCTCGAGACTCCAATCACCCGTCGTACCGCCAGGGGTTTGCCCTCGCAAGTTCCCCCAAATTAGATCCGGCGTTTCACTCCCTTTTTCCAACTGAGTGGACGTCCTCTCAGTTGAAACACTCGTTTGTCCCAAACACAATTCAGTCACCTTCCAATCGCACTTTCCCGGAAACAGAACTCACGCCCTGCACCTCGAGACTCCAATCACCCGTCGTACCGCTAGGGGTTTGCCCTCGCAAGTTCCCCCAAATTAGATCCGGCGTTTCATTCCCTTTTTCCAACTGAGTGGACGTCCTCTCAGTTGAAACACTCGTTTGTCCCAAACACAATTCAGTCACCTTCCAATCGCACTTTCCGGGAAACAGGACTCACGCCCTGCACCTCGAGACTCCAATCACCCGTCGTACCGCTAGGGGTTTGCCCTCGCAAGTTCCCCCAAATTAGATCCGGCGTTTCATTCCCTTTTTCCAACTGAGTGGACGTCCTCTCAGTTGAAACACTCGTTTGTCCCAAACACAATTCAGTCACCTTCCAATCGCACTTTCCCGGAAACAGAACTCACGCCCTGCACCTCGAGACTCCAATCACCCGTCGTACCGCTAGGGGTTTGCCCTCGCAAGTTCCCCCAAATTAGATCCGGCGTTTCATTCCCTTTTTCCAACTGAGTGGACGTCCTCTCAGTTGAAACACTCGTTTGTCCCAAACACAATTCAGTCACCTTCCAATCGCACTTTCCCGGAAACAGGACTCACGCCCTGCACCTCGAGACTCCAATCACCCGTCGTACTCCCAGGGGTTTGCCCTCGCAAGTTCCCCCAAATTAGATCCGGCGTTTCATTCCCTTTTTCCAACTGAGTGGACGTCCTCTCAGTTGAAACACTCGTTTGTCCCAAACAAAATGCAGTCACCTTCCAATTGCACTTTCCCGGAAACAGGACCCACGCCCTGCAACTCGGGACTCCAATCACTTATCGTACTCCCAGGGGTTTGCCCTCGCAAGTTCCCCCAAATTAGATCCGGCGTTTCATTCCGTTTTTCCAACTGAGTGGACGTCCTCTCAGTTGAAACACTCGTTTGTCCCAAACACAATGCAGTCACCTTCCAATTGCACTTTCCCGGAAACAGGACCCACGCCCTGCAACTCGGGACTCCAATCACCTATCGTACTCCCAGGGTTTGACCTCGCAAGTTCCCCCAAATTAGATCCGGCGTTTCATTCCGTTTTTCCAACTGAGTGGACGTCCTCTCAGTTGAAACACTCGTTTGTCCCTAACACAATGCAGTCACCTTCCAATTGCACTTTCCCGGAAACAGGACCCACGCCCTGCAACTCGGGACTCCAATCACCTATCGTACTCCCAGGGGTTTGCCCTCGCAAGTTCCCCCAAATTAGATCCGGCGTTTCATTCCCTTTTTCCAACTGAGTGGACGTCCTCTCAGTTGAAACATTCATTTGTCCCAAACACAATGCAGTCACCTTCCAATCGCACTTTCCCGGAAACAGGACCCACGCCCTGCAACTCGAGACTCCAATCACCTATCGTACTCCCAGGGGTTTGCCCTCGCAAGTTCCCCCAAATTAGATCCGGCGTTTCATTCCCTTTTTCCAACTGAGTGGACGTCCTCTCAGTTGAAACACTCGTTTGTCCCAAACACAATGCAGTCACCTTCCAATTGCACTTTCCCGGAAACAGGACCCACGCCCTGCAACTCGGGACTCCAATCACCTATCGTACTCCCAGGGGTTTCCCCTCGCAAGTTCCCCCAAATTAGATCCGGCGTTTCATTCCGTTTTTCCAACTGAGTGGACGTCCTCTCAGTTGAAACACTCATTTGTCCCAAACACAATGCAGTCACCTTCCAATCGCACTTTCCGGGAAACAGGACCCACGCCCTGCACCTCGAGACTCCAATCACCTATCGTACTCCCAGGGGTTTGCCCTCGCAAGTTCCCCCAAATTAGATCCGGCGTTTCATTTCCTTTTTCCAACTGAGTGGACATCCTCTCAGTTGAAACACTCGTTTGTCCCAAACACAATGCAGTCACCTTCCAATCGCACTTTCCCGGAAACAGGACTCACGCCCTGCACCTCGAGACTCCAATCACCCGTCGTACCGCCAGGGGTTTGCCCTCGCAAGTTCCCCCAAATTAGATCCGGCGTTTCATTCCCTTTTTCCAACTGAGTGGACGTCCTCTCAGTTGAAACACTCGTTTGTCCCAAACACAATTCAGTCACCTTCCAATCGCACTTTCCCGGAAACAGGACTCACGCCCTGCACCTCGAGACTCCAATCACCCGTCGTACTCCCAGGGGTTTGCCCTCGCAAGTTCCCCCAAATTAGATCCGGCGTTTCATTCCCTTTTTCCAACTGAGTGGACGTCCTCTCAGTTGAAACACTCGTTTGTCCCAAACAAAATGCAGTCACCTTCCAATTGCACTTTCCCGGAAACAGGACCCACGCCCTGCAACTCGGGACTCCAATCACTTATCGTACTCCCAGGGGTTTGCCCTCGCAAGTTCCCCCAAATTAGATCCGGCGTTTCATTCCGTTTTTCCAACTGAGTGGACGTCCTCTCAGTTGAAACACTCGTTTGTCCCAAACACAATGCAGTCACCTTCCAATTGCACTTTTCCGGAAACAGGACCCACGCCCTGCAACTCGGGACTCCAATCACCTATCGTACTCCCAGGGGTTTGACCTCGCAAGTTCCCCCAAATTAGATCCGGCGTTTCATTCCGTTTTTCCAACTGAGTGGACGTCCTCTCAGTTGAAACACTCGTTTGTCCCAAACACAATGCAGTCAGCTTCCAATTGCACTTTCCCGGAAACAGGACCCACGCCCTGCAACTCGGGACTCCAATCACCTATCGTACTCCCAGGGGTTTGCCCTCGCAAGTTCCCCCAAATTAGATCCGGCGTTTCATTCCCTTTTTCCAACTGAGTGGACGTCCTCTCAGTTGAAACACTTGTTTGTCCCAAACACAATGCAGTCACCTTCCAATCGCACTTTCCCGGAAACAGGACCCACGCCCTGCAACTCGAGACTCCAATCACCTATCGTACTCCCAGGGGTTTGCCCTCGCAAGTTCCCCCAAATTAGATCCGGCGTTTCATTCCCTTTTTCCAACTGAGTGGACGTCCTCTCAGTTGAAACACTCGTTTGTCCCAAACACAATGCAGTCACCTTCCAATTGCACTTTCCCGGAAACAGGACCCACGCCCTGCAACTCGGGACTCCAATCACCTATCGTACTCCCAGGGGTTTCCCCTCGCAAGTTCCCCCAAATTAGATCCGGCGTTTCATTCCGTTTTTCCAACTGAGTGGACGTCCTCTCAGTTGAAACACTCATTTGTCCCAAACACAATGCAGTCACCTTCCAATCGCACTTTCCGGGAAACAGGACCCACGCCCTGCACCTCGAGACTCCAATCACCCATCGTACTCCCAGGGGTTTGCCCTCGCAAGTTCCCCCAAATTAGATCCGGCGTTTCATTCCCTTTTTCCAACTGAGTGGACGTCCTCTCAGTTGAAACACTCGTTTGTCCCAAACAAAATGCAGTCACCTTCCAATTGCACTTTCCCGGAAACAGGACCCACGCCCTGCAACTCGGGACTCCAATCACCCATCGTACTCCCAGGAGTGCGTACTCCCAGGACTTTGCCCTCGCAAGTTCCCCTAAATTAGATCCGGCGTTTCATCCCCTTTTTCCAACTGAGTGGACTTCCTCTCAGTTGAAACACTCGTTTGTCCCAAACACAATGCAGTCACCTTCAAATCGCACTTTCCCGGAAACAGGACTCACGCCCTGCACCTCGAGACTCCAATCACCCGTCGTACTCCCAGGGGTTTGCCCTCGCAATTTCCCCCAAATTAGATCCGGCGTTTCATTCCCTTTTTCCAACTGAGTGGACGTCCTCTCAGTTGAAACACTCGTTTGTCCCAAACAAAATGCAGTCACCTTCAAATTGCACTTTCCCGGAAACAGGACCCACGCCCTGCAACTCGGGACTCCAATCACTTATCGTACTCCCAGGGGTTTGCCCTCGCAAGTTCCCCCAAATTAGATCCGGCGTTTCATTCCGTTTTTCCAACTGAGTGGACGTCCTCTCAGTTGAAACACTCGTTTGTCCCAAACACAATGCAGTCACCTTCCAATTGCACTTTCCCGGAAACAGGACCCACGCCCTGCAACTCGGGACTCCAATCACCTATCGTACTCCCAGGGGTTTGCCCTCGCAAGTTCCCCCAAATTAGATCCGGCGTTTCATTCCCTTTTTCCAACTGAGTGGACGTCCTCTCAGTTGAAACACTCGTTTGTCCCAAACACAATGCAGTCACCTTCCAATTGCACTTTCCCGGAAACAGGACCCACGCCCTGCAACTCGGGACTCCAATCACCTATCGTACTCCCAGGGGTTTCCCCTCGCAAGTTCCCCCAAATTAGATCCGGCGTTTCATTCCGTTTTTCCAACTGAGTGGACGTCCTCTCAGTTGAAACACTCGTTTGTCCCAAACACAATGCAGTCACCTTCCAATTGCACTTTCCCGGAAACAGGACCCACGCCCTGCAACTCGGGACTCCAATCACCTATCGTACTCCCAGGGGTTTGACCTCGCAAGTTCCCCCAAATTAGATCCGGCGTTTCATTCCGTTTTTCCAACTGAGTGGACGTCCTCTCAGTTGAAACACTCGTTTGTCCCTAACACAATGCAGTCACCTTCCAATTGCACTTTCCCGGAAACAGGACCCACGCCCTGCAACTCGGGACTCCAATCACCTATCGTACTCCCAGGGGTTTGCCCTCGCAAGTTCCCCCAAATTAGATCCGGCGTTTCATTCCCTTTTTCCAACTGAGTGGACGTCCTCTCAGTTGAAACATTCATTTGTCCCAAACACAATGCAGTCACCTTCCAATCGCACTTTCCCGGAAACAGGACCCACGCCCTGCAACGCGAGACTCCAATCACCTATCGTACTCCCAGGGGTTTGCCCTCGCAAGTTCCCCCAAATTAGATCCGGCGTTTCATTCCCTTTTTCCAACTGAGTGGACGTCCTCTCAGTTGAAACACTCGTTTGTCCCAAACACAATGCAGTCACCTTCCAATTGCACTTTCCCGGAAACAGGACCCACGCCCTGCAACTCGGGACTCCAATCACCTATCGTACTCCCAGGGGTTTCCCCTCGCAAGTTCCCCCAAATTAGATCCGGCGTTTCATTCCGTTTTTCCAACTGAGTGGACGTCCTCTCAGTTGAAACACTCATTTGTCCCAAACACAATGCAGTCACCTTCCAATCGCACTTTCCGGGAAACAGGACCCACGCCCTGCACCTCGAGACTCCAATCACCTATCGTACTCCCAGGGGTTTGCCCTCGCAAGTTCCCCCAAATTAGATCCGGCGTTTCATTTCCTTTTTCCAACTGAGTGGACATCCTCTCAGTTGAAACACTCGTTTGTCCCAAACACAATGCAGTCACCTTCCAATCGCACTTTCCCGGAAACAGGACTCACGCCCTGCACCTCGAGACTCCAATCACCCGTCGTACCGCCAGGGGTTTGCCCTCGCAAGTTCCCCCAAATTAGATCCGGCGTTTCATTCCCTTTTTCCAACTGAGTGGACGTCCTCTCAGTTGAAACACTCGTTTGTCCCAAACACAATTCAGTCACCTTCCAATCGCACTTTCCCGGAAACAGGACTCACGCCCTGCACCTCGAGACTCCAATCACCCGTCGTACTCCCAGGGGTTTGCCCTCGCAAGTTCCCCCAAATTAGATCCGGCGTTTCATTCCCTTTTTCCAACTGAGTGGACGTCCTCTCAGTTGAAACACTCGTTTGTCCCAAACAAAATGCAGTCACCTTCCAATTGCACTTTCCCGGAAACAGGACCCACGCCCTGCAACTCGGGACTCCAATCACTTATCGTACTCCCAGGGGTTTGCCCTCGCAAGTTCCCCCAAATTAGATCCGGCGTTTCATTCCGTTTTTCCAACTGAGTATACGTCCTCTCAGTTGAAACACTCGTTTGTCCCAAACACAATGCAGTCACCTTCCAATTGCACTTTTCCGGAAACAGGACCCACGCCCTGCAACTCGGGACTCCAATCACCTATCGTACTCCCAGGGGTTTGACCTCGCAAGTTCCCCCAAATTAGATCCGGCGTTTCATTCCGTTTTTCCAACTGAGTGGACGTCCTCTCAGTTGAAACACTCGTTTGTCCCAAACACAATGCAGTCAGCTTCCAATTGCACTTTCCCGGAAACAGGACCCACGCCCTGCAACTCGGGACTCCAATCACCTATCGTACTCCCAGGGGTTTGCCCTCGCAAGTTCCCCCAAATTAGATCCGGCGTTTCATTCCCTTTTTCCAACTGAGTGGACGTCCTCTCAGTTGAAACACTCGTTTGTCCCAAACACAATGCAGTCACCTTCCAATCGCACTTTCCCGGAAACAGGACCCACGCCCTGCAACTCGAGACTCCAATCACCTATCGTACTCCCAGGGGTTTGCCCTCGCAAGTTCCCCCAAATTAGATCCGGCGTTTCATTCCCTTTTTCCAACTGAGTGGACGTCCTCTCAGTTGAAACACTCGTTTGTCCCAAACACAATGCAGTCACCTTCCAATTGCACTTTCCCGGAAACAGGACCCACGCCCTGCAACTCGGGACTCCAATCACCTATCGTACTCCCAGGGGTTTCCCCTCGCAAGTTCCCCCAAATTAGATCCGGCGTTTCATTCCGTTTTTCCAACTGAGTGGACGTCCTCTCAGTTGAAACACTCATTTGTCCCAAACACAATGCAGTCACCTTCCAATCGCACTTTCCCGGAAACAGGACCCACGCCCTGCACCTCGAGACTCCAATCACCCATCGTACTCCCAGGGGTTTGCCCTCGCAAGTTCCCCCAAATTAGATCCGGCGTTTCATTCCCTTTTTCCAACTGAGTGGACGTCCTCTCAGTTGAAACACTCGTTTGTCCCAAACAAAATGCAGTCACCTTCCAATTGCACTTTCCCGGAAACAGGACCCACGCCCTGCAACTCGGGACTCCAATCACCCATCGTACTCCCAGGAGTGCGTACTCCCAGGACTTTGCCCTCGCAAGTTCCCCTAAATTAGATCCGGCGTTTCATCCCCTTTTTCCAACTGAGTGGACTTCCTCTCAGTTGAAACACTCGTTTGTCCCAAACACAATGCAGTCACCTTCAAATCGCACTTTCCCGGAAACAGGACTCACGCCCTGCACCTCGAGACTCCAATCACCCGTCGTACTCCCAGGGGTTTGCCCTCGCAATTTCCCCCAAATTAGATCCGGCGTTTCATTCCCTTTTTCCAACTGAGTGGACGTCCTCTCAGTTGAAACACTCGTTTGTCCCAAACAAAATGCAGTCACCTTCAAATTGCACTTTCCCGGAAACAGGACCCACGCCCTGCAACTCGGGACTCCAATCACTTATCGTACTCCCAGGGGTTTGCCCTCGCAAGTTCCCCCAAATTAGATCCGGCGTTTCATTCCGTTTTTCCAACTGAGTGGACGTCCTCTCAGTTGAAACACTCGTTTGTCCCAAACACAATGCAGTCACCTTCCAATTGCACTTTCCCGGAAACAGGACCCACGCCCTGCAACTCGGGACTCCAATCACCTATCGTACTCCCAGGGGTTTGACCTCGCAAGTTCCCCCAAATTAGATCCGGCGTTTCATTCCGTTTTTCCAACTGAGTGGACGTCCTCTCAGTTGAAACACTCGTTTGTCCCAAACACAATGCAGTCACCTTCCAATTGCACTTTCCCGGAAACAGGACCCACGCCCTGCAACTCGGGACTCCAATCACCTATCGTACTCCCAGGGGTTTGACCTCGCAAGTTCCCCCAAATTAGATCCGGCGTTTCATTCCGTTTTTCCAACTGAGTGGACGTCCTCTCAGTTGAAACACTCGTTTGTCCCAAACACAATGCAGTCACCTTCCAATTGCACTTTCTCGGAAACAGGACCCACGCCCTGCAACTCGGGACTCCAATCACCTATCGTACTACCAGGGGTTTGCCCTCGCAAGTTCCCCCAAATTAGATCCGGCGTTTCATTCCCTTTTTCCAACTGAGTGGACGTCCTCTCAGTTGAAACATTCATTTGTCCCAAACACAATGCAGTCACCTTCCAATCGCACTTTCCCGGAAACAGGACCCACGCCCTGCAACTCGAGACTCCAATCACCTATCGTACTCCCAGGGGTTTGCCCTCGCAAGTTCCCCCAAATTAGATCCGGCGTTTCATTCCCTTTTTCCAACTGAGTGGACGTCCTCTCAGTTGAAACACTCGTTTGTCCCAAACACAATGCAGTCACCTTCCAATTGCACTTTCCCGGAAACAGGACCCACGCCCTGCAACTCGGGACTCCAATCACCTATCGTACTCCCAGGGGTTTCCCCTCGCAAGTTCCCCCAAATTAGATCCGGCGTTTCATTCCGTTTTTCCAACTGAGTGGACGTCCTCTCAGTTGAAACACTCATTTGTCCCAAACACAATGCAGTCACCTTCCAATCGCACTTTCCGGGAAACAGGACCCACGCCCTGCACCTCGAGACTCCAATCACCCATCGTACTCCCAGGGGTTTGCCCTCGCAAGTTCCCCCAAATTAGATCCGGCGTTTCATTCCCTTTTTCCAACTGAGTGGACGTCCTCTCAGTTGAAACACTCGTTTGTCCCAAACAAAATGCAGTCACCTTCCAATTGCACTTTCCCGGAAACAGGACCCACGCCCTGCAACTCGGGACTCCAATCACCCATCGTACTCCCAGGAGTGCGTACTCCCAGGAGTTTGCCCTCGCAAGTTCCCCTAAATTAGATCCGGCGTTTCATCCCCTTTTTCCAACTGAGTGGACTTCCTCTCAGTTGAAACACTCGTTTGTCCCAAACACAATGCAGTCACCTTCCAATCGCACTTTCCCGGAAACAGGACCCACGCCCTGCAACTCGAGACTCCAATCACCTATCGTACTCCCAGGGGTTTGCCCTCGCAAGTTCCCCCAAATTAGATCCGGCGTTTCATTCCCTTTTTCCAACTGAGTGGACGTCATCTCAGTTGAAACACTCATTTGTCCCAAACACAATGCAGTCACCTTCCAATCTCACTTTCCCGGAAACAGGACCCACGCCCTACAACTCGAGACTCCAATCACCCATCGTACTCCCAGGGTTTGTTCGCTTTCGCATTCCTCCTAAATTAGATTCGGCATTATTTGAAGAATGGAATGGATGCGAAAATTCTTAATAGTGAAAGAAGATATTATATGCTCCACAAAAGACTGGAGATGCGCGTACAGATTGTTTATATATTCCGTTACAGTATTAGCTTTAGGCATTTTGAAATGAATGAATTATTTGATATTGACCGACACCTTGTTGAGTGTGATATCTTGTCTTTTTTTTAAATCTGCGTGACGTTGGGTCATTTCTGTTTTGGAAATGACGACGGGATTGTGGAGTAAAGTTTCCTTACAAAGCTTCCGTGGCGCTGATATATGTCCGCAATGTTTTATTGAATGCAACTAGAAGCTGAGATATCGTATGTTATTTACCTACAAGGAATCTGCCGGTTTTGGGATTCAATATTTGATTTTTCAATGCGGGATTTAATAGGGTTTTTGGTATGTCAAATGCAATATAGCACTTTTTCGAATTTTGTTTGAGTTCAAAGAAAAAGAACACGGAACAGAGGAAATGAATAGAGACTGTGTGAAATAAAAGCATTTTAATGAAAACTCGTGTCCTCAAATTTCTTTCAATTTGCAGCACACCCGGATAGAGCCTACGGTTCTTCTAACCACAGATTGCGATAAATGCTAATGTCTATCCGGCCTAAGGGATACTGGTTTAGATTCGTAGCCTTTATTTACTTCATTTGATGTAATATAGCAATATTTTCTGCTTCAACTGTTGTGAACCCCTAATATTGTGCTTTTGAGATGGCGATGCATAAGAATGAATTACTGCACATTTAAACTCTCCCTTTACTTAATTTAAATAAAAGGATAGTATTAGCTTGAAATAAGTTAGAGAGAAATTTAAATTCGGAAAAACTAGTTTTGTGTTTTTGGTTATAAAGAAAATTACGCCACCTGATTGAATGGAAATGTCTCAGCTGAAGCAAGAAGGACACAACAGTTGCTATTTCTTATAGCCCAGGACCCGGAACATTGCTTTATGTTCGCGAAATACTGGATATTTCCAGTTGTTACTCTATTTTCAGCAACGACGTTGCTAGTCTTCGAAATCAGGGGAGGAGGGGGGGGCACGGGCGGGCGAGTATTATTTTTGGTGGGGCAAATTTGATAGAAACGTTATTTACGGAACACTGAAAGAAATTATTTTTATTGCTTTTCACTTCCGGCTACAATGGAATTCGTGTAATCCCCAACCCCTCCACCTGGATACATAAATACCACGGATCTGTGTAGCTATGTCACTGTTATAAGATACAAAAGTTGCTAGAAAGTGGCCTTCACATTTCTCCTAGCTGTGAGTACACTGACTGAATTTCTTTTCAAAATTTTGCATTTTCTGTATGAAAATAGTACGGTATTTGAACAATTTCTTTAAAAGAAAAGGTCCTTTTTGTTCAACTAAATAAAATTTGAACGTCATGACACGCAGACACAGAACTCCTAACCCTTCCCGAAATCCCTTACTTCAAGTCAGCTCCTCTCCTATATAGAGGAGTCATCAGCTATGTCCTCCTCCTTCGCTACGTCGTGAATAACTTGAAATGTAGCTTTTGACTCCAGTTTCTGTGTTGGAAACCTTTACTTATAGTAGCACCAACAAACAAAAGAAAAATTACTAATCACCTCCCTCAGTGAATTCCTATTCACCCTACTCATACATACCCTGGCTATACTAACACGAAAAAAATGGCTTAAACTAAGGTTTTTGAAGAGATCAATTGCATTTTCATATCCATAGGGATGTTATTTTGATAACCATTCTGCGGAGACGTAAAAACGCACTTCCTGGGGGGGGGAAACACGTAGAGGTACACGAAGAAAAGCACGTGACTTATTACGACTTGGCAAAGTGTAGATTATGTTTTAAAGTTTAAACAAAAACTGAAAAACAGCACATCTTTCCCTCGGTGGGCAAGAGAAGTTTCTGGGTGACCCTTGCATTCCATTGGCGACGTTCCTGATTTCCGAGAATGCACAAAAAGTCACCATGAAACTCGGAAATGGTGCTTTTCACGTGTTTTGTAGATGGCTTAAAACTATGGGTAAACGAACTGGATTAAAATTGAAAGAATTTATAGTGAAACTGAAAATGTAAACTCTCCATGACGGGAAAAAAATATCTGACCCTTGATTTTACTTCATTGACAGGTATATCACAGACAGGGGAAACCCTGCTGTGTATTCTCCGGCGAAATGCGGACGTTTCGTTTATATATAAACCTCTAACGGAAATATTGGCCATTACAAGAATGACAAATGTATAGAATATCGTGATCATCACTGCGAGAAACGGATGCAAAAATAATTTTTAAACACGGAAAGGGCGAGTTAAAAGTGTGTCCGTTTAATGACACAAGGAACTTACACACACTCAACCTCTTTTGCAAAGTACACGGCGTTCTTTTCTATATTCCTTTGCCAACATTCCGTCAGAGCCACGATCCCACATCGCCCGGTACCGCTGGGCAAGTTTTCGGGACAGAAATTTAACGATACTAGTTGAACATCCATCACTGAAGCGAAGTGCTGGCCTTGTAGGCAATGGCCCATGGAGAGAAGCAGTTAATAGTCAAAAGAGGAAAGCTCCGGACCCTATGGAGGACGGAGTCACACTTGGAAACGGGTAAAAATTTTAGATCCGGGCGTCACATAATTGGACCCGACCGGGACAAATCTGCTTTGAATTTTATTTATATATATATCATCATCATCATCATTGTCAACCATTATCAATCCACTGCTGGACGAAGGTCTCCCCAAGTTTCCTCCACAACGGTCTGTCTTGTGCCAGTCTCCTCCATGTCACTCCCGCATACTTTCGAATTTCATCCACCCATCTTCCATGTGTTCTTCTTCTGGGTCTTTTCCTGTCCCTTGGAATCCAATCTAAAATTTCGGCTGTCCATCGATGGTCTGTTCTTCTGGCAGTATGTCCAGCCCATTGCCATTTCAGGGATTTAACTCTGATCATGATGTCTTCCACTCTTGTCATTTTTCGGATCCACGTGTTTCTCTTCTTATCTCTCCTGGTTACACCAAGCACGCACCTCTCCATGCATTTTTGAGTTGTCTGCAGCCTTTGTATGTCTCTTTTAGCTAAGGTCCACGTCTCTGCACCATACGTAAGCACTGGAAGGATGCATTGATCAAACACTTTTCTTTTAAAACATAATGGCATATTGCTCTTGAAAATTATGCTGTTTCTTCCAAAAGCTCTCCAGGCAAGTTTTGTACGCCGATTAATTTCTTCACCAATGTGACCCTCACTTGATATCTGCTGTCCAAGATAAACGTACTGTCTGTTATCTCCAGCTTTTCTCCATCAATCGATAAATCTTCATTTCTTGTAAAAGCATTGTACATCACTTTTGTCTTCTGAAAGTTCATTTTTAATCCCACTTCTTTACTCTTGTCAGCAAGTTCCTGGATCATACTCTGTAGCTCTGATGGGGTAGTTGCAAAAATGACTATGTCATCAGCAAAACGAAGGTGGGTTAGATAATCTCCATTAATCTTTATCCCTTTGTTTTCCCAGTTCAGTGATTGAAAGACATTTTCCAATGTGGCATTAAAGAGCTTCGGAGATATGGTGTCACCTTGTCTCACTCCTTTTCCAATTTTTATGTGTGTTGTATTTTCAAACAGGCGAATCTTTGCACTTGCATTTTCATAGATGCTATTAATAATATTAATGTATGCATCTTCAATACCGCAGGATTTCAGAGCCATTGCAACTGCTGATGGTTTCACCGAATCAAAGGCTTTTTCATAATCGATAAAAGCCATGCACAATGGAAGCTCATATTCCCTCGCTCTTTCAATTAGTTCTCTCAGTACGTGGATATGATCTATTGTGCTGTAGCCACTCCTGAATCCAGCTTGTTCTCTCGGTTGAGCCATGTCCAGTGTCACCTTCAAGCGGTGTGAAAGAACTTTAGTGAAGATTTTATAAACCACTGATAGGAGGCTGATAGGTCTGTAGTTCCTGAGATCCTCAATGTCACCTTTTTTATGTAGCAAGATTATTGTAGCGTTGTTCCAATCCTCAGGAATTTTCCCTTCATTAAGGCATCGAGTAAAAATTTGGGCGAGTACTGTTTCGATTTCTCCACTTGCTTCTTGTATGATGTCTATAGTAATTCCATCTTCTCCTGGAGCTTTTCCCCGCTTCATGTTCTTGATTGCATGTGCAACTTCTGCTGGAAGGACTGGACGAACTCTGGTACTGGTACCTTTCATGATGTCAGGAGTACATGTATCATCCCTTTCATATAATTTGGAGTAGAAATCTTTCACTCTTGTCAAAATTTCGCCTCTATTTCTTGTTACAAAACCATCTTCTTTTCTCAGTGCCATAATCTGTTTTTTCCCCTTACTGAGATGTCCCTTTGCTATCTTTAGGCTTTGGTTGTTTTCAATTGCTTTCCTTACTAGTTCACAGTTGAATTTCCTTACGTCTTCAGTGATACTTTTTCGTACTGTCTTGCATAGCTCTATATATTCCACTTTGGAAGTCACATCTTCTTTAGTTGTCCTCATCTCTCTTCTTTTTTGCATCAACATTTTGGTTTTTTCTGATAATTTGTTCACATGCAATTTGTTCTTAGACCCAGCTAATTTTGTTGCTGTTTCCATAAGAGCTTTGGTTACTTTTCTGTTAACTTCAGAAATATCCACTTCTTCCGATGTTAGGCCTTCTAAAGCAGAGAATCTGTTCTTCAGTTCCAATTTGAAGGTATTATGGTGTTTTTTAAGGTTGGTTATGTCAATACATTTTGTTTGTCTTATGAGCTTGCTACGTTCGAGTTTAGTGTTGAGGTGCATCTTACATCTCACCAATCTATGGTCACTGCCTGTGTTGAACTTGTTCAGCACACTGCAGTCTTCTATGACGAATTTTTTGTTACACATAATAAAATCAATTTCACTTGTCGTCCTATTTGGATGTCTCCATGTCCATTTCCTGTGTGGCTTTTTCTTGAAAAAGGAGTTAAAGATGAAAAACCCTTCTGCCTCTGCAAACTCTACGAGAGTATTTCCACGCTGGTTTCTGTTGCCGTGACCGAATTTACCTACTGAAGTTTCATTCTGTTGCCTTTGCCCTATTTTTGCATTGAAATCTCCCATAATTATCTTCAAGTGCTGCTTACCTTTATTATTTAGATCACGAATTTCCTCATAAAATTCTTCAATTTCTTCTTCAGCATGACTTGTGGTGTGTGCATAAGTTTGAATAATC
The DNA here is from genome assembly GCA_039090855.1 of Macrothele yani. Lineage (NCBI taxonomy): Eukaryota > Metazoa > Arthropoda > Arachnida > Araneae > Macrothelidae > Macrothele > Macrothele yani. The sequence continues at coordinate 178,009,055 of CM077034.1, read as the reverse complement.
TAAGACTTGTATCTTCTCGAGAGTTGGATAACGAGTCGTGCAGCTCTGTCAGAGGAACTTTCAACTTCTACAACTTTATCCTTCAGTTTCTTCTTTATTATAAATCCAACACCACTAGTTCTGCCAGTATCTGTCCCACGATAGTAGAAGAGATGTCCACTTTTCAGTTCAATGAGATCTTCTCCTTTTCTCCTTACCTCACTTAGCCCGACGATGTCCCACTTGATCCTTTGTAGTTCCTCTTCCAATTCGAGAAGCCTTGAATCAGAAGATAGGGAGCGTCCGTTGTAGGTAGCCAAGGTCAGCATCAGATGGCAGCCTAGTCCGGTCCTCCGGGGATTCTTAGCACCCTTTGCCTTCATGTCGCACTGGCCGCTGCCTTGGCCAGGTACATTCCAGCTGCCGGAGACTGAGGGCCAAGATTTAAGTTGTGGAGTCATTTTGAGGGGTTTGGCCATAACTCATCACGCTGGCCAAGCGGGTTGGTGAGTGTGGGATAGCATTTCCTCTAATCCCGATGGTATAGTTATACCGCTATTGGCGGTCGTCAGAGCCCCTTTAGTGGGAACGGGATGCACCACGAGAAGGCGGGGTTGACATCTGTCAAGGAGAGGCTGTGGTGTTACGCATCACCTGACCTTACATCCCTTATATATATATATAGATTGGATTCCAAGGGACAGGAAAAGACCCAGAAGAAGGCCACATGGGAGATGGGTGGATGAAATTCGAAAGTATGCATGGGTGACATGGAGTGAGACTGGCACAAGACAGACCGTTGTGGAGGAAACTTGGGGAGACCTTCGTCCAGCAGTGGATTGATAATGGTTGACAATGACGATGATGATGATATATATATATATAGCAGTTACAATGGCTTTGAATCCTGCGGTATTGAAGATCCATACATTAATATTATTAATAACATCTATGAAAATGCAAGGTAAAAGATTCGGCTGTTTGAGAATACAGTAGCCATAAAAATTGGAAAGGGAGTGAGACAGGGTGACACCATATCTCCCAAGCTCTTTAATGCCACATTGGAAAATGTCTTTTAATCACTGAACTGGAAAAACAAAGGGATAAAAATTAATGGAAATTATCTAACTCACCTTCGTTTTGCTGACGACGTAGTAATTTTTGCAACTACCCTATCAGAGCTGCAGAATATGATCCAGGAACTTGCTGACAAGAGTAAAGCAGTGGGATTAAAAATGAATTTTTAGAAGACAAAAGTGATGTACAATGCTTTTACAAGAAAAAACGATTTATCAATTGATGAGGAAAAGCTGGTGATAACCGATACGTTCATTTATCCTGGACAGCAGATAATCAAATGAGGGTAGCATTGATGAAAAAACGGAATCGGCGTATGAAACTTGCCTGAAAGAGCTTTTGGAAGAAACAGTATAATTTTCAAGAGCAATATGCCATTATGTCTTAAAAGAAAAGTGTTTGATCAATGCATCCTTCCAGTGCTTACACATGGTGCAGAGACGTGGACCTTAACTAAAAGAGACGTACAAAGACTGCAGACAACTCAAAGAGGTGCATTCTTGGTGTAACCACGAGAGATAAGAAGAGTAACTCGTGGATCAGGAAAATTACAAGACTGGAAGACATAATAATGATCAGAGTAAAATTCCTGAATTGGCAATTGGCTGGACATATTGCCAGAAGAACAAACCATCGATGGACAGCCGACATTTTAGACTGGATTCCAAGGGAGAATAAAAGACCCAGAAGAAGACCACATTGGAGATGGGTGGATAAAATTCGAAAGTATGCAGGAGTAACATGGAGGGGACTGGCACAAGACAGACCGTTGTAGAAGAAACTTGGGGAGACCTTCATCCAACAGTCGATTGATAATGGATGAGGACGATGATATACACTAAGTGGCCACTTTATTATGACCACCTGACAGTTTTAAGCAAATGAGTTATGGCTGCACGCTGTTGCCGCCAGAAGGCGAGGCTAGTATAAAAAGAGAAAGCTTAGTGCTTGCGACAGTAGTAGAAGTGAGTTTTGGGTGACGACATGGGTAAAAAATGCGATTTGACGGACTTTCAGCATGTGATGATTGTAGGAGCTCGGAGCCGTGGAGCGAGTATCGCGCAACCGCCGCATTCGTGAAATGTTCCAGAGCAGCTGTTGTTAAAATGTTTAAAGACTGGACTGTCAGCCAAAAAACCGGGTCTCTACGTGCAACGTGTGGTCGTCATCGACTAGTGACTGCTCGGGCTGAACGGAGAGTGTCCGGACTGGTAACAGACAACAGAAGGGCAACAGTGCAGCAAATCACAGACCATCTTAATCAAGGATCCCCTCAAATGATCTCTGCACGCACTGTTCGCCGTACACTGCATCGGATGGGATGTGGCAGCCGAAGGCCTGTTCGAACACCTCTGCTGACTGCAGTTAACAACAGAAAACGTCTCTAGTTCGCACAGGAGCACAAGGATTGGACAGTCGATAATTGGAAACAAATGATGTGGTCCGATGAATCACGTATTCAATTGCACCATGCCGATGGCCGAGTGAGAATTTGGCGGAAACAGCATGAAAGCATGGACCCCAAATTCATTGCTACAACCCTTCAAGCTGGTGGAGGCAACGTTACGGTTTGGGGAATGATTTCTGGTATGCTTTGGGTCCTTTAATTCGTGTTGATCAACGTCTGACTGGCACATTATATCTAAACATCGTTGCGGACCAAGTGCATCGTGTCATGTGGATGGTTTATCCCAATGGTGATGGCTACTTTCAACAAGATAATGCGTCCTGCCATAGTGCTCGTATTGTACAGGATTCGTTTCAGGAACATGCCGGTGAGTTTACTTTGCTTAGGTAGCCCCCACAATTTCCAGATCTCAACCCCATTGAGAATTTGTAGGATGAAGTTGAACGGATCCACAACCCTGCAATCTCACACTACTGGAAAGTGCTATTCATTAAGCATGGTCTCAGATTCCACAAACCGCCTATCAACATCTCTACTCATTTCGATACAAGAAACTCCCTTTATAAGACAAAAATTACCCCCCCTTCCCGTTCATTCAACAAAAAACGAACACCACTCTCCAATACACCCAGTACTCGAAAGGAACTGGAACAAAAATGTACTTCTAAATTAACTGAAAAACTAAGATTTACAGATTAATCCTAAGAATAATAGATACAAACGCAATACCACCACCTACTTCAGCAAAATAAAATACAAGAACGGGGCCCGGGGAACATTCTTCTGGGGAAAACATCCCCGACATCCGTTGTGATTCAGGTTTCATGCAGGCGTATAATTAATTCCAATAAGTTGCAAACGAGTGCTAGCAATTTTGTTAAAATTTAGAAAATCACCTGGTTTTTCCTGCCTGAACTAGAAGAATTTATAAAAACTTACATAGATCGAACATAGGACTTACCTCAATATATATACAGGGAGTTCAAAAAGTCTCTCTATAGTAGGTACCTTATGTTACATGGAAATCCCACAAATGTATATATTGTGAGACGTACAGTAGCGAACAAAAGTATTTGGCGAAACACATTTTCGACTACAATTTTTTTTTCTGCTGGACAAAATCGGGTCATTTTGGAATATGATATGTGTTGATTCGTAAGTTACAATGCCGCGTAGTTTGTATTTCGCTCAGAGCGAATTTGTCCTTCGAAATGGGCCATATTCAAAAGTCGCCAATTATTACCCATTTGTTTGCTGCATGTATTAATGTTTTTCTTGTGATTTTTGTGGGTTTTGTGATGTGTGGTGTGATAATAAGTCAGTCTTAGGATTTCAGAAATGGGTAAAAAGGCCGAGATCCCTGTTGGAGCTCGCCAAGCGGCCGTGAACATGATGGAATCCGGAATGCGCGTCAACGACGTTGCGAGAGCCCTGAAGATCCGACACCAGTCCATTTCAGCTATCCTGCAACGTTATAAAACGATTGGGACCGTCGAGAACAGTCCGCGATGTGGTAGGCCTCGTTCCACTACGTTGCGTCAGGATAGACGCATCCTCCGTCGATCTCCTGCTGATCCCACCTTGACTGCTGTGGACATCGCCACCGAATTCCGCTACAGCGACGACCTGAACGTCAGCCGAATGACCATCTCCCGTCTTCTCATTGCTGGTGGATTGATTGGAAAACGCCCCGCCAAGAAACCACTCATCGGAGTCAAGAATTGACGACCCAGAGTCGCGTTCGTGCGCCGTCATCAACACTGGACCGCGGCGGACTGGAGTAAGATGCTTTTCACCGACGAGAGCAATTTCACATTGTTTGGAAGTGATGGCATCCAATACGTACGACGTCCGTGTGTCCAGAGATTCAACCCCAGTTCATTCAGCCGACTGTCACGCACGGAGGAGGATCGCTCATGGTTTACCACGCCTTCTCTCGCAATGAAATGGGCCCCTTCATCAAGATTGACGGAATAATGACCGGCCAGAGCAACACGAACATGCTTATCAACGATGTCTTCCCATGGGCAAACCAGAACATGCCACCCGGATGGATCATGCAGCAAGGCAACGACCCGAAGCACACCTCCAGAGTAGCAAAGGCAGCCTTCCAGCAGCAACTGGTCACACATCTACACTGGCCAAGCCAATCTCCAAACCTCAACCCCATCGAGCACATGTGGGAGGAAATTGAGATACGATATGCGAAAAAAAAACCTGTCGGAATAGGGCCCAGTAGTTCGACCAGCTGTCTGCAGAATGGGCGCGAATTTCGCAGGTCACCGTCGCGAAGCTAGTGGACTCGATGCCGGCCTGTTGTGCAGCTGTTATTAAGTCTCGTGGTTATCCCATTAAGTATTAGTTATTGTTTTGTCGTTTTCTCGCACTTCTTTTCTGTTATCCTCGCATTAAATGAATGTGATACACACCTACTTTGTTGGTCAATTTATAAAATCTTTGCGATTAAGCTCGGTACCTGATCTGTGTTAAGGTATCCGATCCATCTGCATATGGGTCATGTTAACAACTGAATAACACATATCATATCCCAAAATGACCCGATTTGGTCCAGCAGAAAAAAATATTATGGTCGAAAAAGTGTTTCACCAAATACTTTTGTTCGCTACTGTATGCATAATTTACTCATTTTTCTTACAAAAAAAGTATTGAAACGGTTGTTCTTCATTCGCAACACATAACTGTTTTACACATGTTTTCGAACATCTGAGGGAGTCAAAATATCCCTCTGCAGTGATGTACCACTTAATTTTGATGGCGCTGCAGTCAAAATATTTGAATTAAGTAACTTCTTGCATGTTTAATTTCAGTTTTTGCTGTTTTCTTGACAACATATCAAATTCAGAATACGTTTCACGGAAACATCAATTTTTAAAACAAACTCCTGATGAATTGAAAGTGTCCAAAACGTATTCAGTCCGCGGGCACCGGTATCGAACAAAAATTCTAAAGTGCGTATATTTTTTTTTGAATTTTTTTATTCTACTTTTCAAAAATAAAATGTTAGTAAAACCAGGTCGAAACCGCGTCAGGAATGTCTTGACCCGACCCGTCTGACCAGCAAGACGTTGTCGATCTGTTGACCTACTGACCCGTTGGCCTGTGACCCGTATCCATTTCTGGACAGGGTAGGATTTCAACTCCTTCCCGATTAAGTAGGTGTAACTTGGAGCATTATCACTTGGGCAACACCCGCTTCCTAATGATGGAAGTCTGGTAGCTTTGTTGCACAGCATCAAGGATAGGCTGCAGTTGTTTGGCAGGTTCCCGTACACAGCCTGACCATTTTGCAGTTTCAAGTGCACAGGATCCTCACAATTCCACTTGACTTTCCTCTCGGACCGCCCCCTTTGCACAATTGGCTGTGCTTCCTAGCGTTTCCTCAGCTACTGGTTTTCTATGCTAGGATATCATAGAAATATCCATTTGTCATGATGATATGAAGCCAAAACATATCGTCCTGTGGATCTGACAGCAATCCTGCTTTAGAGAACGATATGTTGTTCCGCCTGATGGGGTTTCAATTCATGAGGAATCATTCGATGTTGGAGAAACCAAATTGCTGCACGAAAAATTGTGGATTGGAAGGACTGTGATATTCACAAATTTGTCGGTAACGGTGATTGAACTCGCTCCGGAGCCCGTTGTTCAAACAGAATAAACTACACCGACGGAATGTTTCGCTGTATATAACACATGCTTCATCTCTGCGGTAGGTCACAGATCCCCTTAGCTTCGACTAGTCGTGTACTGGTACAGGGATTCCCTGTCACGCCTTCGACCATGGTGGCAGAAGGTCATCACGACCTTGGTGTGTCTTGAAGACTTTTGTTCTCCTAGTACTGAAACGCAGGAACCATTTTCGTGCAGTAATGCTGTCCGCTGACTTGTCTCCCACTGCAGAAATTTCTCTCGCTGCTACGTTTAACCTTTGGTACCCGAACAGCACGTTTATTCACCTCCATCGTCTGCTCTCCTGATAACTGGCAGCATGCCAAATGCTAGTCATCAGCTTTGTGTGTTTCACGCCATCGAGCACCCAGTCAACGCTGGCGCACCTTTCGCACCGAAATACATTCCCAACATTTGTAGCTCAACACGTGACGAACTTTCAACTCCCCTTGGAACAGTACATTATTAATCCTTCTATGGAAAACAAAGTTCACCAAGAGAATCAGAAGAATGTATGCGGTTAATTTTTGCAGTTGTAACTTTACAAATTTAGTACACCTCAGTAGTCTTGTGGTATGAAGCGAGGCTTCCGGTTAATCTGAATACCGCCTCAGTATCTGTTGCTAATGTGACATTAGCACCGCTCGTTCTGCTTCTTCCCTGAAACAAGTGACACCAAATCAGGAACTGTAGATTACTTAAAGCCCCATATAATAGGGGGAGGAGGGGTAGTCTTGTGTCTCAAAATGTAAACAACTTCAATCGGAGTCAATACTCATGTCGAATTGCCAAAATAAAGAATTTTAAATTCAGCGGAAAATCTGTGCATGAAAAATTCAAAATATTTTTAGTCACAACGGTAGCAATCGGATGTTAAAAGAATTTTTCAAACAGGACATGCCTCCACGGTGGTACAGTGGTCTAAGCGATGGCTTCTTACCATTCGTCCGAGATGGGTCTGGGTTCGAATCCTAGTGAGGCATGGATGTTGTGTGTCTCTTACGGCGCTGGCTCTCTCTCCCTTCCCTGCAGCGAGTGACCCTAAATTAGATACGGGGACTGTTTATAGCCCATTGAGTTTCTCAAGGTGGTCGTTAGATTCCAACCCCCCCCCCCCCAAAAAAAAACAGTAATTTAGGGTATCAAATACTCTTCCATTTCAGACAAGGCAATTTTCAAGAGCATTTAACAACTATGTTTAAAAAAAGTGTTGAGTCAATGCATCCTTCTAGTTCAAGATCAGAGATATGCACTTCAACTAAAAAGGACATTCAAAGATTGCAGACAACTTAAAAAAGCATTGAGAGATGCATGTTTCATATGACCAAAAAAGATAAGGAAAGGAACTCATGGAACAGAAAAATGGCGAACGTTGATGACATCATGACTTAAGTAAAATAACCTCAAGTGTCAATGGGCTGGGCATATTGCTAGAAGAACTGAGAATCACTGTCAGAAAATTTCAATTTATGGACCTTTCTGAGGTCAAATGTCGAACGGGTGACTTAATTATTCAATTTTTAATATGCCTTACATATAATACAACTCCTTCTTGGGAATCGTTTTATTAATCGGCACAACTCATTCCACGAATAAAAGATGAAGCATTAGATGAAAGCATAAGTTTGGTGTTCTCCATATAGTGGGCTATAAAAGAACAAACTGGCTGAATTTTTGTCAAAATTTTGTGACCTGGGGGTAAGGTGTCAGCGAAAAGCCCACACGCGCCGTTAGATGAGCTAGGACATAGCGACCGACAAAATGCAGATTCATCTCTGTCTGCAGTTCAGGCTTAAGTTTGAGAAAATCGATGCAAAAGAGACACGATAGAGGATTTCTTCGAGAAAGGTACAGGTGTAAGCACTTGTCGTGGGTGATTTGTGAAGCTGATAATTAGTGATCGCATCGTGGAGGACAAGCAGCGTAGCGAACGGCTGAAGGAGATGCTGATTGCAGATTTCCATTTTCTTTTGAACAAAGTTGGCCCCCAGTCGATCATAAGAAATCTGGAAATACTGTAAGGAGTGAATCAGCCGACCGTCATTCGATAATCACATGCCATGGAAAAATGGAAAATATCTAAAAAGTAGGAAAGCTTCCCCCAAGAACTCGTCCAGCGCATCAGTGATCATAGAACGCAGGTGTTTCGGTGATGTCCAGACATCAGATAAGGAACTTTCTGTCAAAATTTCTTACGGATGATGGAACATAGGTTTACTACTACAACAAGCTATCGCCAACGACATAAACACAGGATCCCCACCATCCACGGTAAGAAAGTTCTCTCTATCTGATGCAAGTTGTGGTACTGCAGAACGCTACAGTTGTCCACTACTGCTTTTTGTACGAGGAAATGCAACGGAAACGACTATTTTAGATATGTCAACGTTGGAGGTCGTTCTGTTACATGAAAACTCACGATTCCAATGTCGCTGCTTTTACCAAGGAAACCATCATACAGATGAAGTAGGGGGTTCAGATGGCTATGCGGCTAACGCCCTAGACGTGGCACTGTCGGATATCCATCTGTTTTGTTGGATACAAACTTCTTAGGGGGCCAGCGTTTCGACAACTTGAAGATATCCAAAAATGCATCGTAATCGGCGTCACTCTATCACGACGACATTCGCAAGCTACCGGATCGATGGTGCAAGGTGGACACATATTTCGTTCGACAATTATTTAATATGGCAAACTTATATGCGTAGACCTAAGAGCACCCAAAGATCGTGTCCGACACCTATTTCACTCAGAAAGCAAAGAATTCCTTTACCTGCCTCGAATGAGTTAACTCGAGGTTGACAAAATGGGATTAAATCAGTTCGAATAAATGACGTTTACCGAACCATCTAAGAAGTTTACCGAACGCTGCTGCAGCGAGTGAACTTGAGCACCAGAAAGCGTTCCCTTTCACTTAGCTCTGTAAAGTTAAGTGGTCACTTAGAGTATGATTCACACGAATCCTTTCTTATCGATTGCCTGCTAAACTAATAAAGGAAAGAGAATTACCTGTTTCAGACTAGTGTCCGTGTCATAGTAACTTGAACTTCCCCATTATGCCTTGGGTCATATGAACAACGAATAAAGTTCTAGCAGGGAGAGCTTATTACAAGTCAGAAGCTGAAACCTAAGAACGACGTTTGATAGAGTAACTTGGTTTCGTCTACTCAGTTGCATGGTGTATGTGTCAGGGAGATTAGCCCTTCATCATCATGCCTTGTGTAATATGAGCAGAGAAAAATGGACTTGAAGCGAGATAGATCTTATAAACAGTGAAAGGCTTAAACTTATGAAAGAAAAGAGATGTTTGATTCAGTAACTTGTTTTATGAAACAGCAGCATGTCAGTTTCAGGGAAATTAGGTCTTCCACATCATGCCATGGACTATATGTTCAGAGAATAAAGGACTAGAAGAGAGGTCTTATAAGCAATGACATGTTTAAAACTAAGAAAGAAAAGAGATGTTTGATTCAGTAACTTGTTTTTCGACACAGTAGCAGGTCAGCTTCAGGGAAATTGCGTCTTCCACATCATGCCTTGGATCATATGTTCAGAGAATAAAGGACTAGAAGGGAGGTCTTATAAGCAATGACATGTTTAACCCTAAGAAAGGAAAGAGATGTTTGATTGAGTAACTTGTTTTTCAACACAGTAGCATGTCAGTTTCAGGGAAATTAGGTCTTCCACATCATTCCTTGGATCATATGTTCAGAGAATAAAGGACTAGAAGAGAGGTCTTATAAGCAATGACATGTTTAACCCTAAGAAAGAAAAGAGGTGTTTGATTGAGTAACTTGTTTTTCAACACAGTAGCATGTCAGTTTCAGGGAAATTAGGTCTTCCACATCATTCCTTGGATCATATGTTCAGAGAATAAAGGACTAGAAGAGAGGTCTTATAAGCAATGACATGTTTAAACCTCAGAAAGAAAAGAGATGTTTGATTCAGTAACTTGTTTTTCGACACAGTAGCAGGTCAGCTTCAGGGAAATTAGGTCTTCCACATCATGCCTTGGATCATATGTTCAGAGAATAAAGGACTAGAAGGGAGGTCTTATAAGCAATGACATGTTTAACCCTAAGAAAGGAAAGAGATGTTTGATTGAGTAACTTGTTTTTCAACACAGTAGCATGTCAGTTTCAGGGAAATTAGGTCTTCCACATCAAGCCTTGGACCATATGTTCAGAAAGAAAAGGACTAGGAGAGAGGTCTTATAAGCAATGACATGTTTCAACCTAAGAAAGAAAAGAGATGTTTGATTGAGTAACTTGTTTTTCGACACAGCAGCATGTCAGTTTCAGGGAAATTAGGACTTCCACATCATGCCTTGGACCACATCTTCAGAGAATAAAGGACTAGAAGAGAGGTCTTATAAGCAATGACATGTTTAAACCTAAGAATGAAAAGAGATGTTTGATTCAGTAACTTGTTTTTCGACACAGTAGCATCTCAGTTTCAGGAAAATTAGGTCTTCCACATCATGCCTTGGATCATATGTTCAGAGAATAAAGGACTAGAAGGGAGGTCTTATAAGCAATGACATGTTTAAACCAAAGAAAGAAAAGAGATGTTTGATTGAGTAACTTGTTTTCGACACAGTACCATGTCAGTTTCAGGGAAATTAGGTCTTCCACGTCATGCCTTGGATCATATATATGTTCAGAGAATAAAGGACTAGAAGGAGGTCTTATAAGCAATGACATGTTTAAACCTAAGAAAGAAAAGAGGTGTTTGATTGAGTAACTTGTTTTTCGACACAGTAGCATGTCTGTTTCAGTGAAATTAGGTCTTCCACATCATGCCTTGGATCATATGTTCAGAGAATAAAGGAAAAGAAGAGAGGTCTTATAAGCAATGACATGTTTAAACCTAAGAAAGAAAAGAGATGTTTGATTCAGTAACTTGTTTTTCGACACAGTAGCATGTCAGTTTCAGGGAAATTAGGTCTTTGACATCATGCATTGGATAATATGTTCAGAGAATAAAGGACTAGAAGAGAGGTCTCATAAGCAATGAAATGTTTAAACCTAAGAAAGAAAAGAGATGTTTGATTGAGTAACTTGTTTTTCGACACAATAGCATGTCAGTTTGAAGGAAATTAGGTCTTCCACATCATGCCTTGGACCATATGTTCAGAGAATAAAGGACTAGAAGAGAGGTCTTATAATCAATGACATGTTTAAACCTAAGAATGAAAAGAGATGTTTGATTCAGTAACTTGTTTTTCGACACAGTAGCATGTCAGTTTCGTGGAAATTAGGTCTTCCACATCATGCCTTGGATCATCAGCAGTTACAATGGCTTTGACGTCCTGCGGTATTGAAGATGCACACATTATTATTATTAGTAACATCTATCAAAATGCGAGTGCAAGTATTCGGCTATTTGAGAATCCAGCACCCATAAAAACTGGAAAGGGAATGAAACAAGGTGACACATGTATGGAAATGGAAATGGTGCAGTTTGTCATTTTCATGTAGGACTTCCGTCCACAGTGAGTAGAGTTTAGGTCCCAGCCACCTACAGCGAGATCGCCTTTTGGGCAGGACACAGAAACGGAAGGAATGAGAGCAAGTCTAGCGACTTTTGACACAACAGCTTGTAGTGAGATTAGAGTACAGTAGATAGCGCCACCGTACAAGTACGATATTGCACATAGATGGGTGAGAGAATTTCAGGGATTACATAGGAAAGGATACCCATTTAACCAGTGGGTCCAGCCTGGGGCCGTCACTTTACGTGCTCGTCCGATGCACGGCGGATATTCAGCGATTGTTAGTAAATCACACCATCTTTGAAGGATCAGCCCAGGCTAGAACCTGGGGACCCAGCATCGATAGTCCGAAACACTAACCACTAAGCCATCCGCGGCAACAAGGTGGCACTCTATCTCCCAAACTCTTTATTGCCACATCGGAAATTGTCTTTCAGTCATTGAACTGGGAAAACAAAGGGATAAATATTAATACAGATTATCTAACTCACCTTCGTTTTGTTAATGACGTTGTCATTTTTGCAACCACCCCATCAGAGCTGTATAGTATGATCCAGGAACATGCTGACAAGAGTAAAGAAGTAGGATTAAAAATGAACTTTCAGAAGACAAAAGTGATGTACAATGCTTTTACAAGGAGCGAAGATTTATCGATTGACGGGGAAAAACTGGAGATAACCAATACGTACAATTATCTTGGAAAGCAGATATCAAGTGAAGGTCACACTGATGAAGAAATTAATCGGCATAAAAGACTTGCCTGGAGAGCTTTTGGAATAAACAGTACAATTTTCAAGGGCAATATGCCATTATGTCTTAAAAGAAAATTTTGATCAATGCATCCTTCCAATGTTTATATATGGTGCGGAGTCGTGGACCTTAACTAAAAGAGACATGCAAAAACTGCAGACAACTTCAAAGAGGCATGCAGAGGTGCATGCTTGTTGTAACCAGGAGATATAAGAAGAGCAACTCGTGGATCAGAAAAATGTCAAAAAGTGGAAGATATCATGATCAGAATAAAATCTCTTAAATGGCAATGGGCTGGACATATTGCCAGAATGACAGGCCATCGATGGACTGCCGAAATTTTAGACTGGAATCCAAGGGACCGGAAAAGACCCAGAAGAAGACTACATGTGAGAAGTGCGGATAAAATTCAAAAGTATGCGGGAGTAACATGGAAGAGACTGGCACAAGACAGGCCGTTGTGGGAGAAACTTGGGGAGACCTTCATCCAGCTGTGGACTGATTATGATTGACAATGATGCTAATGATGATGATGATGATGATGATATGAAATAAAATGTATTTTGAATTCGACATCATCAGCTTTTACGCTTCCTAGCGGCTAAATTGTACGTCGTAAAATAGAACGAAATGAAGCATCGTCATTTGTATATTCCATAATTCCCAATGAAAAAGTAATTTTTCAAATCGAACTAATATTTGCAAAGATATTGTGACTACATGCCGACAGACGGACAAACCGATAACATAAGCACGATCTATTTCTACAAAAGACGTGCTAAAATATACGTAATTTGTAATAACTCATCTTTGTGATAAAATAAAATTTTTGTAAACTTATTCAGAAAAATGATAAGCTGCAACAGAAAATGTAGTGAGTAATTCCCACACATTAAGACAAACAAAAAATAATCATTGAGCAAATCGAGTTATACTTTAAACGAGATAGGTCTTAGCGAAATGTTTATACTAAGGGGTAAAACAAGAACATCCCGTTCAGATGATCGTTCGTTCAAATACACCTAAGTGCGCAAAAGGCAAGTACTTCGTACGTAGAAAGTTACTAACCGAACTGAAGAATTTGCGAAATTTCAGAAGAAACACGGAAACCACAAAACGGTGTTTTCTCAAATAAATGGTATTGCAGACAATATAAATTCTTCAAAAAAACATATGTTAAAAAAAAGCCGGACGTACGTAAAACGGTAATTTCGTTAAAGGACAGACACCTACCGACAAGTATCCTGAAGGTTGTTTTCAGAAATTTTCCGGGAATTTCCACTACCTGTGTTTTTTACAGTGCAGAAGGTTATGAGAAAGTCATCGTAGATTTTTAAGACTCAATGTCAGGAAGCATTGCTGAATGCATTCCGAACATATTCAGTGGCACCTATATTTCCTATGTTTGGAAAATTAATCACATCCTTTTTTTTTTCATACATCTCGATCTCTGATCATTTGCCGAATTTTGTCAACGACTATGAATATTTCATATTTCTATCTAATTGTTACACTCATAATTTCGAAGATTCTTTTCACTTATAACAATTTATTCCGAAAGTTTAGCATTACATTTGAAAACTTATTTGAAAAGCTATTTATATAAAATTATATTTACCAGCCCATTTCTAAAAGTACGAGAGTACCAGCTCATTTCTACCAGCTCATTTCTAAAGGTACAAGAAGGCGAACTTAAAAGTTTGCTATCCAGACCAAAGGATGTTTAACATAAAACTATAGTAGCCAAGACAAGATAAGCAAAAAAAAGAAAAATTACACTCTTCGCCAAGATAAACGGACTAAAGGGTGTTTAACATAAAACTATAGTAGCCAAGACAAGATAAGCAAAAAAAAAAAAAGAAAAATTACACTCTTCGCCAAGATAAACGGAGAATACCGAGAAATTCCTTCGATCCTAATGCATCTCCGCATGCAGGTAAGTACCTCAGAGCCAAATACGGAAAAAATGAAAACATAACGACCAATGTCTAAATCGAGGTCAACCTCAGTACAATGAAAACGCACATCCAGGAGGGTTTATCAAAAGCAAAGTTTGTATATAGGGACAATTGTTACAGCGGATTGTATTTGTACTAACCTTCACGGTTTGTGAGGATTTCTCGAAGCTGGATACGTGAGCACTACGAGCAGATGAGGGAATTACGAGAAGGCGTATAAATGGGCTCAGAGAAGCCTGTTGGTCAAGTCATCATATCGAAAGGCATTTAGTTTAAAGAAACGCCGGAATCGGATTATTTCGGCGCCAATGGGTTGAGGAGGACAAAACCCAACGACACGCGGGCAGTGGACGTCCAAAGGCGGCGACAGAACGCAAGGATCTACCTACTAGGAGAGCCGCACGAACAGAACATAATTTGCCGCTCTGAACCACTGCGGCCATGTTGCATCGTCTACAGGTACCGAAGTGGTCGTCCGGACCGTTGCCTGAGGTATTTGAGGTTAGGCGGTACATTCGAGGACGCCACTTCGCCACCTACCAATGAGCAGCGAGCAGCGCCTGCACCGGTTGCAGAGCTGCCTGACCCGATTATCGAGAGATATTGTCCAGTGGCGTCGTGTTGTCTTCGGTAGTGAGTCACGGTTTACACTTGTCGCGATGACCAACACATACATGACTGGACACCAGCCGGCCAGCGTACGGATCTTTCTTTTACCGTAGAATTTCGCACGTCTCGCAGACCTGGGAGTGATTATGGGTGTGTGCATTTCCAATGATAGCCGGACACCAGTGGTAATCCTGTGTACCACCCTCACCGTTCATCTGTACGTCGACGGCATTCTACGACGAGTTGTGTTGCCATTCCTGTCACAGTATCACTGAGCAGTTCTTCAACAAGACAACAACCGGAGACACACGGCATGGCTCTCAGAAGCCTGCTTCTTTAATCTCTAAAGCCTTGCATGGCCATTCCAGTGAATCGACCTTTCACCAATAGAATATTTTTAGGACATGATGACACGCCTCCTAAGCACATCCCGGAATGTTGGCGAATTGGTCCGCAATTTGTACACCTACTGACAACATTTAAAACAGTATTTGTGAACTGTATTCTTCTATGTCACGCCCGGTAACCACTTGAATCCGAGCCAGAGGTGGTACTGCAACTGACTGACTTGTTCGACTCATGTATCTGATTTATCCGAATAAATGGCTAAAATGCTCTGGAATGCGTTCATTTCTTTTCTTAGCAATGTGCATTATGCAAACTGATTTGCATCTGAATTGGTTAATTTATCTTGAGTGCCTATGTAAAGGCGGTGTTTTAATTCCAAAGCCTGCAGTGAAATAGATAAGCAAGCCTTTAAAAGTATATCATCATCATCATCATCATTGTCAACCATTATCAATCCACTGCTGGACGAAGGTCTCCCCAAGTTTCCTCCACAACGGTCTGTCTTGTGCCAGTCTCCTCCATGTCACTCCCGCATATTTACGAATTTCATCCACCCATCTCCCATGTGGTCTTTTTCTGGGTCTTTTCCTGTCCCTTGGAATCCAATCTAAAATTTCGGCTGTCCATCTATGGTCTGTCCTTCTGGCAGTATGTCCAGCCCATTGCCATTTCAGGGATTTAACTCTGATCATGATGTCTTCCACTCTCGTCATTTTTCGGATCCACGAGTTCCTCTTCTTATCTCTCCTGGTTATACCAAGCATGCACCTCTCCATGCTACTTTGAGTTGTCTGCAGCCTTTGTATGTCTCTTTTAGTTAAGGTCCACGTCTCTGCACCATACGTAAGCACTGGAAGGATGCATTGATCAAACACTTTTCTTTTAAGACATAATGGCATATTGCTCTTGAAAATTATGCTGTTTCTTCCAAAAGCTCTCCAGGCAAGTTTTGTACGCCGATTAATTTCTTCATCAATGTGACCCTCACTTGATATCTGCTGTACAAGATAAACATACGTATCTGTTATCTCCAGTTTTTCTCCATCAATCGATAAATCTTCATTTCTTGTAAAAGCATTGAACATCACTTTTGTCTTCTGAAAGTTCATTTTGAATCCCACTTCTTTACTCTTGTCAGCAAGTTCCTGGATCATACTCTGCAGCTCTGATGGGGTAGTTGCAAAAATGACTACGTAATCAGCAAAACGAAGGTGGGTTAGATAATCTCCATTAATCTTTATCCATTTGTTTTCCCAGTTCAGTGATTGAAAGACATTTTCCAATGTGGCATTAAAGAGCTTCGGAGATATGGTGTCACCTTGTCTCACTCCCTTTCCAATTTTTATGTGTGCTGTATTTTCAAACAGCCGAATCTTTGCACTTGCATTTTCATAGATGTTATTAATAATATTAATGTATGCATCTTCAATACCGCAGGATTTCAGAGCCGTGGTAACTGCTGATGGTTTCACCGAATCAAAGGCTTTTTCATAATCGATAAAAGCCATGCACAATGGAAGTTCATATTCCCTCGCTCTTTCAATTAGTTCTCTCAGTACGTGGATATGATCTATTGTGCTGTAGCCACTCCTGAATCCAGCTTGTTCTCTCGGTTGAGCCATGTCCAGTGTTACCTTCAAGCGGTGTGAAAGAACTTTAGTGAAGATTTTATAAACCACTGATAGGAGGCTGATAGGTCTGTAGTTCCTGAGATCCTCAATGTCACCTTTTTTATGTAGCAGGATCATTGTAGCATTGTTCCAATCCTCAGGAATCTTCCCTTCATTAAGGCATCGAGTGAAAATTTTGCGAGTACTGTTTCAATTTCTCCACTTGCTTCTTGTATGATGTCTATAGTAATTCCATCTTCTCCTGGAGCTTTCCCCCGCTTCATGTTCTTGATTGCATGAGCAACTTCTGCTGGGAGGACTGGAAGAACTCTGGAACTGGTACCTTTCACGATGTCTGGAGTACATGTATCATCCCTTTCATATAATTTGGAGTAGAAATCTTTCACTCTTGTCAAAATTTCGCCTCTATTTCTTGTTACAGAACCATCTTCTTTTCTCAGAGCCATAATCTGTTTTCTTCCCTTACTGAGATGTCCCTTTGCTATCTTAAGGCTTTGGTTGTTTTCAATTGCTTTCCTCACTAGCTCACAGTTGAATTTCCTTACGTCTTCAGTGATACTTTTTCGTGTTGTCTTGCATAGCTCTATATATTCCACTTTGGAAGTCACATCTTCTTTAGTTGTCCTCATCTCTCTTCTTTTTTGCATCAACATTTTGGTTTTTCCTGATAATTTGTTCACATGGAACTTGTTCTTAGACCCAACTAATTTTGTTGCTGTTTCCATTAGAGCTTTGGTTACTTTTCTGTTAACTTCCGAAATATCCACTTCTTCCGATGTTAGGCCTTCTAAAGCAGAGAATCTGTTCTTCGGTTCCAACTTGAAAGTATTATGGTGTTTTTTAAGGTTGGTTATGTCAATACATTTTGTTTGTCTTATGAGCTTGCCACGTTCCAGTTTAGTGTTGAGGTGCATCTTACATCTCACCAATCTATGGTCACTACCTGTGTTGAACTTGTTCAGCACACTGCAGTCTTCGATGACGAATTTTTTGTTACACATAATAAAATCAATTTCACTTGTCGTCCCAATTGGATGTCTCCATGTCCATTTCCTGTGTGGCTTTTTCTTGAAAAAGGAGTTCAAGATGAAAAATCCTTCTGCCTCTGCAAACTCAACGACAGTATTTCCACGCTGGTTTCTGTTGCCGTGACCGAATTTACCTACTGAAGTTTCATTCTGTTGCCGTTGCCCTATTTTTGCATTGAAATCTCCCATAATTATCTTCAAGTGCTGCTTACCTTTATTATTTAGATGACGAATTTCTACATAAAATTCTTCAATTTCTTCTTCAGGATGACTTGTGGTGGGTGCATAAGTTTGAATAATCTGAGCCTGGTATCTTCTCGATAGTTGGATAACGAGTCGTGCAGCTCTGTCAGAGGAACTTTCAACTTCTACCACTTTATCCTTCAGTTTCTTGTTTATTATAAATCCAACACCACTAGTTCTGCCAGTATCTGTCCCACGATAATAGAAGAGATGTCCACTTTTCAGTTCAATGAGATCTTCTCCTTTTCTCCTTACCTCACTTAGCCCGACGATGTCCCACTTGAGACTTTGTAGTTCCTCTTCCAATTCAAGAAGCCTTGAATCAGAAGATAGGGAGCGTCCGTTATAGGTAGCCAAGGTCAGCATCAAATGGCAGCCTAGTCCGGTCCTCCGGGGATTCTTAGCACCCTCTGCCTTCATGTCGCCCTGGCCGCTGCCTTGGCCAGGTACATTCCAGCTGCCGGAGACTGAGGGCCAAGATTTAAGTTGTAGAGTCATTTTGGAGGTGTTTGGCCATAACTCACCACGCTGGCCAAGCGGGTTGGTGAGTGTGGGACAGCATTTCCTCTGATCCCGATGGTATAGTTATACCGCCATTGGCGGTCGTCAGAGCCCCTTTAGTGGGAACAGGATGCACCACGAGAAGGCGGGGTTGACATTTGTCAAGGAGAGGCTGTGATGTTACGCATCACCTGACCTTACATCCCTATATATATTTATATACATATAAATTCAAATATTAAACTGCAAATAAATCATGTTTGAAATTACGAAAATATTCTATGCAAATGTTATCTCTAAAGAAAAAGACACAATTTTAAAATTTCCTAATTTTGCTTTTTCGTCCTGCGTGAATGTTCGTTTTTCTACTGATTTTACGTGGTGGCACGATTACATATCTCTTTCGCCACGGCATGACATATTACTAAACCACGTCAGTTTAGAAATAAACAAGGTATAGTTAATAATCTCTCGGGACAATTAATAACACTGGCAGACAACCAAATCCATGTCATAAATTGCAGTCTCGGAGATACACTTTCTGTTGTTATTCAAGAGCACAGACTACCTTCGATTTAATGGTAGGAAGTTAACGGCAGACTTTTGGAATAATGTGAATTGCAATTTATGAAAAATTACCGCGGATTTTGATATGTGCTTATTTGTTTCAATCAAGTTGGTATACGAGGAGCGACCACAGAAGCAACAGGTATGAACACGTTCCCAATATTTTAATTATGATCAACCCGACAAAAATGAGCATCATCAGATTCAGAGAAATGCCTAATGTAGAAAAAGCCAACGGATGTATTCTTCTGAACGTCGTTAATGAGACCCCGGTTTATATTAGAACTATTTTAACTCATTAAGATATATATCAGCAAACAGTGTATTTTTTTTTATTGGAGGTTAAACGACCACCGTGAACAACTCAATGGGCTATAAGCAGTCGCCCGTCCCTAATTTAGGGTCACTGGTTCCAGGGAAGGGAGAGAGCCAGTGCCGTAAGACAAACACAGCATCCATGCCTGACCGGGATTCGAACCCGGACCCCTTACGGACTAATGATCAGAGGCCAACGCATTAGACCACTGCGCTACCGGGGGCGGCAGTGCATTTTCGAAAATAGAAAATGTTATATATTACTTCGCGTGAGGCCCACATTAAATCAGGGCATACGTCTTTATGGTGGGTGGAGGCATACATTGTGAACCATTTTTAAGATAGGCTATGTTGCATAACGGGTATCGGAGACTCGTATGAGAATTTATTTTGACGCTTAACTCTCCTCGCTACCTGATTGACTGAGGCGTTGGTCCAAGAGGCAAGTCTGTTTTAAGCTCACTGAGCTCTCTAAAATATCCAGATTGGTTCGATGATATTCAAGTAACGTGATTGAGATGACCAGGGCAGATTTTGAAGTATAATTTCGTATTCCTTAAACCAAGACTGAAGTGCTTCTGGATGTGTAAATGGCCACATTATTATCTTGAAAATGAAATCATTTTCGGGGGACAACATTTTGAACAAAGGATGCACCTGATCACCTAAAATATTTCGCTGATAGTAAATCGACAATGTAGGTTAATTATGGGGACAGCAGAACATTAATATAGGGAAGCCCAAATCATCAAACATCCAATCTCATATTTAGCTGTTGGAGCCAGACATTCCGAATCGTAGGCTTTCTTGGGGATTCTCCATACATGAAATCCGCGTACTGTGTGGAAAACGTACCTGAGGGCTCATCGGAAAATATAACACGCTACGAGTCATCAATTATCGAAGTTTTACCCTCAAGATACCATTTTCTTTTTATTGCAACGTTGATTTCTGTTTTAAAGATTTAGCAGTAACAGCTCTTCCATGGATGTTGGCTTTGTGTAATTCTCTGCGTACATTTTTGGTGGGAACATGGTTTTCCAACTGGATACTGAGTTCTGCTGTCACTTTTTTTGAAGTAATTCTGCGTTGCTTAGATACATCGTTTTCAGCTTTCGACAGTCCCTTTCGCTAAACACTGGTTTTCGCCCAATATGGTTCTTCGTCGATGAAGCCTTACGGTATTTTGTGTACGCTGTCATAATCGTATAGAGAGTTTCTCTTGAAACAGAAAACCATTTAGATATTATGATTTGAAACGCACCTGCTTAATGGGCCCCACGAATTGTCCTCTTTCGAAGTGCGATTGCTCACATACAGTATTTACCGACATTTCGTTGGAACCGCTGACGAAAACAACTTGTACTACACTGGTATATAACCTAGAGAAACATACATACAAATACACACAATATAATCACAATGGTTTTGGTTTTTTAGTGTAACCTACACAAATAACATGACCCCTTACCATCATGCTGTCCATATCTTATTGTTCAACCACTATAAACCGAAATCAGACGAAAGTTCGTCTGCTTCATACGCACTAAGAACAAAACATTTTGAATTTGTGAAAGACAGTCACAGATAATACTTTTCCATATTTTCACACGTGCAAGATACATCAGCTAATGACAGCGTTTTTCGTTTATAAAATGCTTACAGATTATTCAGCTGCAGAAACTTATGTAAATTTAAGAAAAACGTAAGATCAACTTGAAATTAGAGAGCGGTCATATCAAATATGCTGGTGTATAGAGGAAGTGATTTATATTAGAAACACTATTAGTTTCTCAAAGCAAACATTTGCACTGGCGTTGAGGAAGTAATTTATATTGGAAAAATATTCATTTCTCAAAGTTAACATTTGCATAAGCGTTAACCGAATAAAAGACAATGGGATGATACATATATAATAGATATTTATCTGTCCGGAAAGTGGAGCCCAAAGAGTGTTACAGTCTGGGTGTTAGGAGGATTGACGTAAGAATTGTTTTTCCATTGAGCAGCAACTGCCCTTGAATTCCCTCAAAACTGGAAGCTGCCCATATCGAAAGGAATGATGATTGTAACTAGTAAAATAAATTGTATTGATATATCGGCTCCCCGTTTCAAAGCACAGGTCTGAGAAGATTGGCCAGTAAAATAACAAAGAAATGTATTAGGGGTTATATACTTTTGCAGCGCTGGTAGGCAGAGGGTGTGGGAAGAATCCACTAAGTGGTGAAACTGGCATTTTTTGTGAACCTTGCTATGGCATCGTGCTGTGAGTGATGATCGCAAGGGCTACACCAACTATTCTCTTCGCACGGGCTTGACCAACTATTCAAAGTGGGTGTTAATCCACCGTATACCTAAGATCCATGTCACTTGCAATGTTGATTGACGTGTGGTGTCAAAATATTAAAGTCTTCACCAGTTGCAAGCAAATTTATACATACGTTCAAAAATATACTTTCAGTTTTTAATTCTTAAAATAGACTACCTATATTTTGTTCATTTTTTTTTGTTGTTGTCAAACATTCTTTTCTAATTCATCGCCCTTCAGTGGCTTAAAAATAAGCTGATCTTCCCCAGTTTCTGTGACCATCTGTCCATATTGTTTTGACTGAGAAATTGTTATTCAGTCCACAGTAACAATCTTCCCAATGTATATAATTCAAGACTGATAAACAAGATACATTTTTTCGGATCAAAAGATTAGGTCGAAGACTTATATTCCTGGGGAATTTATCAGATACCTTGTGAATGTGGACTTTCATATATAGGACAAACCCGCAGGGCTTTAAATTTCCGCGTGACGGAGCACAAAATCTACGTACGAAATTGTGAACTGAAGAAGTCGTCTATAGCCCAGCATTGTCACGAAAAGAACCATAAATTTCTGTTTGGAAACGCTACGCTCATTGGTAAACCTGATTCAACGATCAAGCTTAATGTATTAGAAGATTTTCACATATACCGGAACTCTTCACTGCTTGTCAACGACATGACGTCGAATCCATTTCTTTCAAGCGCGTTCAAACAACTCACCAAAAACCGTGACCGTCAGAACTCTGATGATGTCACAATGATTTGAATGTTTACGCTCCATTCGTCCTGATAAAGCGGAGCCAGAAGCTCTGCGAAACTACAGTCGATGCTAATAACGCTTCTAATTGTGAATAAACGTTGATAATTTATTCTTAATCTTCCCAATAATTACAGTTTGAAGGATCAACACGGATATTTCTGTTAACCCAGATAAGCTAATGGGAGGACACACATTATGCTACAAATTAGAAATTTATTATTTTTATTTCTGTTTTAGAGAGCATATCCAATAGGTTGTGTTCAATATCTGTGGTCTGTAAGCGCGCTCGTACGGTAGTATTTAGTACCAGTTTAGAAACAGAATAAGCAGTTTGAGAATGTTAACATGACTGAGGAAATTCAGGATAAGTTATGTATGGTGTTTACCACTTAAGAATGCCTACTCTCTATCGTAATTATTATAGCTCGTATTTGTATCGTAGCAACTCATTTAATTTTCAGAATGTAAAAATAACTACTTCTTGTACACAAGACGAAAAATATTTCTTACATGCAACATTTAATCAATTAAACAAATTTAATATCCGAAGGAGTTATATACACCAAGCAAAAATTTATGAACTGAATATTACATGAAAAAAATGCTAATATTTCGGTCTGTGAGCCACTTTATAATTCGCAAGAATTAAACGTTCCTTTCAGTTTTATTATTTTGCTGTAAAATAGACTATATCTGCCTAACACACACACACACACACACAGAGAGAAAGAATAATCCAAAACCAGATGAAAACTGGAATATGTAATGCACATAAGCAGGACAGGAAATGATTGCAATTCAAGATTCTTGACCGTTCGGGTCGTTTATAGCATGCCAGATGGTGTCCAAACTGCTGGTCAGCTCCCCGAGATTCCGGGATGGACGTAGGTAGCATCGCATCATGTCTCAACCTTGTTCGATCGGTGAGATGTCGGAGCTTCGAGATGGCCATGGAAGGTTGTCGACATTACGGATCCATCCTGGGATTGCACTGCCGTGTGTAACCGGGCATTATCCTGTTTAAAATAGGGCTCGGCGTTGCTGCGACAAGAATGGCAACACAACAAGTCGTAGAATGCCGTCGACGTACCTTTGAGCCGTGAGGGTGGTATGAAGGACTACCGAGTGTGTCCGGCTATAGTAGAAAATGGCCACCGTGACATACACTACCGGTGTGTGAAATGTGTGCCTTTCGACGGTTAAGTCAGGATCCATGAGCTTGTCTGCTCGTCTCCAGTCCAGACACGTACGTGCTGGTCTTTGATGCCAAGCGGAAATTGTGACTCTTAATTGAAGACAAAACGATGCCACTGGACACTATCCCATGCTCATCGGTACCGACACCACTTCAAAAGGTGCTGGCGGTTTTCGGTGGACAGTGATAAGCGGCGCAGTAGTCTTATGAAATGTAGTATCCGTGACGCATGTCGTCTGGCACTGGTACGGATGGCCACTCCCGTTAGTGTAGAGGCCGCAACGTGGCCCTGGATTTTTTTTTTTGATTGGAGGTTTAACGACCACCGTGATCAACTGAATGGGCTATAAGCAGTCGCCCGTCCTTAATGTAGGGTCACTGGTTCCAGGGAAGGGAGAGAGAGCCAGTGCCGTACGACAAACACAACATCCATGCCTCACCGGGATTCGAACCCGGACCCCGTCCGGACGAATGATCACAGGCCATCGCTTAGACCACTGCGCCACCGGGGCGGCCCCTGGATGGTTGTGAACGGTGAATTTGGTTCTGTTCTTGTGGCTTCCCCAGTCTTCCAACCCTCTTTTCCTGTTGTTGCCCTCTGCTTTCCACTGTCACATGCAGCTGGAATGGGCCATCCTTGATCCATTGAGGATAACACCGTGCTATTGCCGCGTCGCTCCGATCGAAATGCCTGGCGATACGGCGACTCGCTCAACCGGCTTCTCTCAGCAAAATTATGCCTCCTTTCTCAAACTCACTCAACTGCTCGTATTATATACACAGATACGACATCAAGGCATAACCATATTCTGCGGTGATTAATGCAAACGAAATCGGCTGTTACAATTGTCTCTGTGTGCGGGCTTTGCACTTGGTGAACTTTCCTGGATGCGCGGTTCGCATGCGATGTATCTAGCCGCTTTTTAATCCTTTGCATTTTCGGTCATGAGATACTTACATGCAGAGTTTCATTAGGTTCGAAATAATTTCTTGGGTGCTTCGATTTTTTTTTTTTTTTTTTTTTTTGGAAGCAGTGTAGGTTTAAAGTGAATAGAAGCACAAAATGCGATGTCAAAAAAAATTAATAATATGATATCTGGACGTGCACAGTGGAAAATAAATATAAAAGGCTGTAAATGTTGTAGTGAAAATTACATTCCAGTAAACCATCGCCTACAACACATAAATAAAGAAAACTGCACAATTGAGGACCGCAAACTGTTGATTTAATATGAAATTGTATTTTTAAAGGACAATAACACTGTGATTCCTTTTGTGAAATTTAAATGAACCGTTTTTTATACCGTGCTAAGACTAGATAACCACAGCAGCGGATCACTGCGATAGTGAACAAGAATTTCAAATCCTGAATACTGCTTCTAGTTTGCCTGAATACTCTTACGACATGTGCTGTAAAACATTTTTTTTATCTCCACAAGTGAAAAAATCTATATTATATGCGATAAAAGAAGATTTTGTTGAAGCGTGAAGGTAGAAAACATTTTTACAACTTACTTTTTCAAAGGATTGTAAGTAAATTTATGAATTGACAATGCAAGAGTGTAAAGATTAATTGTTTTAGTGTGACAAATTAAAAAGGTAAATCATCCAGATAAGTGATTTTTTCAATCTTTTTGGATACAACTAATAATTCATTTTTCTTAATGAAATGTATTCTGTATTCAGGCCAACTGTTCGCATGCTTTTACTTCAGAAATCGGTCTCAATTTTAAATTTGTTGTTCAGGTATTGCAGCGAAGTGTAACTGTCATATTTAAAAAAAATGTTTTGATACTTCAGTGTTTACTTCTGCTGTAATCCCTTTTTTACAACAGTCGCTCACTCAATAAGCATTAAAAATTAGTAGTCCGCTAAATATCTTAAAGAACTCGGTTTACACAAAAAAAGAATGACCGGAAATTTCCTGATTAAAATGGCTGGGTGACTGGCACTACGTGTGTTGCACAAAGGTTTCACGACAGTCTGAAATATCCGGTTTGAAGCATTGAAATATATTGAAGAACATGCAAACACTCATTCGACAGTAAAGGCCGAATACAAATTACACGTAATTGTTACAAGCTTATTGTAAATATAGGACTTTTTCTTTTTTGTTTAAATGAAACTAGTATCAAGTTCCTGTTTTTACAATAGTTAACACTGAGGAATTTGTTTCGGAATTATTGCGGATTTAGCGTGAAAGTGCCAGATATATTCGCTGAAAAGAAATGGTTGATGAAGAAAATCTCTATCACTTAACAGAAAAATCTCGAATTTCTTTTTGTTATCCACTGTGCTATTCATTTCTCTTGCCGATATGTTCCTAAACCTTGAATGCAACGGTTTTCTTTGTTTTTCATTAAACATTAGCATTTTTGAAAAATACGTAAGCCACGTATTAACACATTCCATTATTTCAAAAATTATTTAGGACTGTTGCTATGATAAGTTTAAATAGTACGTTTTTCGGAGTACCTTTATCTATTCTTGAAAAAAAAAACCAGATGCAGTGCAAAAATCAAATTTCTGCATTTCTTATGAGTTGATTTTCATCATCAGAACTTGACATTTCCTCAAAATACCTTGTTATAACAATACCCTCAAAAGAAAGGAATTATGAGATTAAAACGCGTTTTAACAAACAGTCAACAATAAATGAAGACTTTTGCAAAGAAGAAAAAAGCAAATAACACTATCAAATAATGAAAAAACATATGTGCATTGCATGGAAACATAATAAGAAAATACAGGAAAAATTAAATTAATCAAATAAACAAAGAGTTGTGTTTCCGTTAAACCGAAAGTAGATATTGCATCTCATAGGAGAATGTCGTAAATGAAAACAAATGATGTAAAACTTCGAAATACCTGCTTTTCTTTGGAACATAGACATACCCTAGATGTTTATTTTGTACAGTTTGAAACATGAGATAAGAAGAAAAGCATGATTACACAATATGTGACAAAAAAATTGTAAGTTTCACACACCTGTCTGTAAAGCTTTGTGTAAAGAAGATAAATTTTTGGAATGTTTAATCATACTTCAAGATAACAAATGTAAATTAAGATCTGTTTCTTCATAGATGAAAAACGTAGCGCGCTAAATTTTCTGTGTTTGATGAAATATGTACGCTATGTCTTAGCCTTAGTTTCCATTTTTTGGTTGGTTTAATTTCCAAAGTTACTTACAAAGCAGCATACATCCAATAAACAAAGACTGCGCCACCAGGTAAGGTTACGTGGGACGTACAGTCACGTTTTCTTTTTCGAATTGAGGGTTTAACGACCACCATAAGCAACGCAGTGGGCTATAATCAGTCGTCCGTCCCTATTCTAGAGCCATTGGTTCTAGGGAAGGGAGAGAATCAGTGACGTAAAACAAACACAAAATGCATGTCTCACTGGAATTAGAACATGGTCCCGTCTCGGACGAAATTAGACCACGGCGCCACATCGGCGGCAGTACGATATTGCGATGTTCATTTCCTAGCGTCTGTGATCATAGTACTGAAATAAAGTGCGCAGTCAAATAAAGATTCTGTAAGTTTTAGACTACAGAAAAATATGTGGAACAGGCAATAAAGTTTTTAATATCCTATTCCTGAAAGTATATTCAGACAAACCTACAATGGAAAGATAAAAACCTTTCTTGTTTATTAAATAGTAGGCAGTTTTATAGACAAAATTTTGATTTTAAAAACTTCGGTAGTTATGAAAATCCTCAGCTGAAGCTTCCTAATAAAACATGAAAAGAAATTATCCGTGTTGTGTTTTAAGCGAACGTTTAACATTTGGCTGTACGCAAACTTTTGACGTAGGATGGTTCCCATCGAAATAAAAAACATCTCTTTCACCTTAAATAAAGCTTACATGGCTGCATTCGGCTATGTAAATGAAAAAGACAGAATAGATACAAAGAAAGACGAGACTGCTTTTTATAAAGGATCAAGCGAATGACAGTAATGGCATGGTTTTCTCTCTGTGTGATGTGATTGGAGGTTTAACGACCACCGTGAGCAACTCAATGGGCTATAAGCAGTCGCCCGTCCCTAATTTAGGGTCACTGCTTCCAGGGAAGGGAGAGAAACAGTGCCGTAAGACAAGCACAACATCCATGCTTCACCGGGATTCGAACCGGGACCCCTTTCGGACGAACGATCAGAGGCCATCCCTTATACCACTACGCCACCTGGGCGGCTGGTTTTCTTTGCCTTCATAACCATAAAGCATAATCATACTTATCAAACGTACTTATCTTAAATTTGGCTACAATTCTAACGTAATATTGGAGTACAGCTAGCTCTCTTAGCGAAATCGATTCGCCTGTATCAAACTTCTAATTTCCTGTTTCGTTCAAAAAGGAAACATTATGGTGTTTTAATTTTGTTAAAAACAAAATTAGATCCAATAAAACATGTTTCGAAAGTGATGTTTCCCTACATATGGAAGTGTTTTCATCTGCCATGATTTTTTATTAATTACCAACCGTAATCTATTATCAGAATGATTATGAGGTGATGTCAATATGCTGTGATTCATAAATATATATCTATTCGATTATAAAATTTTACTAGAAGAAGCGATTGGCTCAATTAATGCAAAATCAGTGCTATCAAATTACTAATATACGTTGTGGTTTCAAAATATTTCTTTATTCTGATTTTAATTGGTGTTACCAAAGAAGTACAGAAAGGGACTGAAGGACAGTGAAAACAGGAAGAATGTATTTCATCATGATAAAAATAACGATCTTAAATTGGCAATATTCCATAAACGTTTCTAGAACATATGATCATTAATGGTCATCTTGAACACTAGATAGGATATCAACGAGTAGAAAGAGACAGATAAGAAAGCTGCAGTGGGGAATGTATGAATGAAGTCCGAAAGCATGGCGAGCAATACAAGTGACAACTTCAGAAGGTAGAGATTTATTAAACTTACTCGGAGGGATCTCTATCCGGTAAGGGATTCATAAAAGCTTATGATGATGATGATGATGATATGTATTTTGATAATTATGGAGTTGATGATGATAAGGACAGCTATTCTATTTTTTCTTAAAAATTGCCGCAATTGATTACTTTTATTCTTCCAGAAGTTCTCCCATGTCAAATAAATTGCCTAAGATATAACAAGTTCTGAATGTCAGTAATACAGCTAATATAATTACATTTTGAAGACTTCTGTTTTAAAATGTTTTGCAAAAAACATTTATTATTTGACTTCCCTCCAATAAAGTATTTCAGTTTCATATACTTCAGAAATTATACCCATTACTTTGTACAACATTTTCAGTTTTGTATTCACAAAATAATATATATATTTAAAATTTTAGATACTCTTTCTAGATTGCATTGAACGTGTAAAGCTCTTAAGTTTGGCCTTTCATTAGGCAATGTATGTAAAGATCCGCACATTTCATCTGGCAAGTGTATCAACCCAATGAAACTCTAGTGATGGCTTGTTATTCTGAGGCAGAAAATAAGTCACGTGTTTCTTGCTTGATGACTATGGGTTAAAGATTCGTTTATACTGGTTGTCCCATATCACAGAGGCGTTGTGTACGTGTGAAAGAAGAATACAGAAAACTTAAAATGGATATGCACCGTCGCTATTCGCCGAAAAAGGTGTACAGCAAAGAAATTTTACAATGCCATAAAGTTAAGTATCTAACATTTTTTCTTGGTGTAAACACATCACGCAATCCAAATGTAACGGGTCATGTTGATGTTAGGGATGTCATGAAACACATAACAGTTCAAACTTTCACTTGGTGAGAACTTGAACCAAAGCCGTACCTTGGGGTAGTGGCTACAATCAGTCTCATAATTTCACTTGGCAGAAGAGTTATATCTGTTTTAGTTTCAAACATTGTTTCCTTAAACTAAATGGAACATTATCAGCTTTCAGCGCCATCTATCAAAAAAAAAAAGAAGCTCAGGAAAATAGACCCTATTATTAAAAAAAAAAAAAGGAGTTAATCTTCGTGGAACAAAACCGAAATCTTTAGGAAAATTAATTAATTTTTGAAATATGAGTAGATCGTTTATACAGTGAAGACATAACAAATTTCCTGACACTTTGGTTACAGCCTCCTTGAAGAATACTAAAAAAAAGTCTTACGTCATTAAAAGTTATAGGTTTGCATGGGGTAGACAGACAATATGCAACTGGCCGGATGTGCAAGCCAAAACGTGAAAGACGAATTTCCTTAAAGTAGCATAATTATAACTGTGATTTAGAGGTGTTGGGCAGAATAATGTGAACATCTACAAAGAGAAGGTTTTACCTACCTAATAGGGTGTGGGAACACCTTTGGCATTCAAAACCGCATGAATACTCTTTGGAAAAATTCCAGATTCTTGACAGAAATATATATGTGTCTTAGTTTCTCACGAATACGTATGCTTCTTATATTAAAAATTCTTTAAGAATCTATGCAAAAGGAAATAAATTCTATAATAAAGATGCAAGGAAAATATATATTTCCTACATTACGTGAAATACCGTTATTGACGCGCATTCCTCTATCTTGGTGTTGTATTGCTTCGGCTGGAAATCTGATTCTGGAAATTTTACATAGCACAGCTGTGAAATATTATACAATGAGCAGTATTGCTACGCAGCACACAAGCGGTTTCGGGATTTACATGTAAATATCTAGCAACAGTGTGTTAAATTATGTTCATATGTTGAACGATATCAGATTATAACACTTTGGTAAAGACGGTGTTTTGGGAATAACCAATGTTATCATTTTAACGTAGATGGTAAAAATACAGATAGACACAGAAATGCCAGTTAATTCGCAGTGGCGACCCCAGGTACGGGCATAACGGGCAACTGGCCAGGGCCCCACGTCCAGAAGCGCCCCAAACAGCTTCCAATTAATTAGTAGTTATTGCCTGGCGAAGTTTAATAAATGGGGAAGATCAAGCCAGGCGATGGCTGATTTATTCTGAATCAGAAGATGCTGTATACTGTTTTTCGTATCGTTTGTTCTTGTTTACTTCCGGTAGTGCTTTTAGTTCGAATGAGGGAATCAGTGACTAGAAGCACTTGAGTGATGCCCTGTAATCTCATAAAGCCAGCAAGTCCCACAAGGACTGTATGTTAACATGGTTAGCTTCAGAAAACGGCCGATTTGCGATTCTAGCTGAACAGCAGCGCTGGAAAGACAAATTGGAGAGGTTACTGGCAAACACGCAATTTTGGCTTTCCACATTTTGGCTTTTAGAGGGCACAAGGAACCTTTGGCCTCAGATTCCAGCAGCAATTCTTTTGGATCTGATCAAATTGATTGCTAGATTTGATCCCATTTTACGAAAGCATCTGCACAAAGTGATGAACAAGATGGTTGGTAGAAACCACTAACTGGGGGGAAATATCGAAAATGAGTGGATATAAATCTTGGCAAGCCACGCACCACGTTAAAGCTAAAATATTAGAAAAATTGTTAAAGATCAAGTACTATTCAGTAATCCTGGACTGTACTCGAAATATCGCTCGGATTGAGCAGATCTCTATAATACTGCGAACCGCAAACAAGGACATTGCTAAAATTGGGAAACACTTTATGGAATTTTAAAAGGTAGAGAAATCTTCTGGTGAAGGGTTGGCTGATTGCATCGTCACTGAACTGAAACACCTAGCCTAGGCTTGACTTGGAAAACTGTAGAGGGCAAGGTTATGATATCGATGCCAACATGCGTGGGGGAAAAATTGGTGTCCAAATAAGACTTCTCAACACGAACCCCTAGCTTTCTGTGTACCTTGTGGAAGCCACCGCTGGAACCTGTTGTTAGGTGACGCCGGTTCATCTTGACCTCAGGCTTAGTCGTTTTTCGGCCTCTTGCAGAGACTCTACAACATTTTTTCATGCTTCAGTGAGAGGTGGGGCATTCTAAAGTCACATATGAACATTTCGCTGAAACCTCTCTCAGCAACTAAGTGCGAGTGAAGATTTGAACCTGTGAAAGCTGTAAGATATCAGCTGAACAACGTTTACGATGCTTTGGTGAGTCTACGTGAAAAACCCATAGACTGTGGGCTGATCAGTGACTGCCAGTTATTGGAAAAGGAAATAACTACCTATGAACTTGTTACCTCCCTAGTGATTTAATATGATATTCTTATCAAGATACATTGTATCAACAAAATACGGCAAAGTCAAAAATATGCACTTAGATGTCGCAGTTAATCACCTATAAATGTTCATCAAGTGGCTCGAAGACTATCGTGAAAGTGGCTTTTCGTCAGCACTGGTGAGAGCGAAGGAAGCTGCGGAAGAAAAAGAAGGCATTGAAATTACATTCAACGCAGGCCATCAGAAAGAGACGGGAAAAGAAAACGTTCTCCTACGAAGCAGAGGACGAGGGTCCTGAGATTTCACCGCAAGATCACTTCAAAATAAGCTACTTTAATGGGTTCGTAGATGCCGTGCGAATGAGCTGTCAGCCGAGATTTAAAGCTCTCAAATCCCACGAAAGCACGTTTGGTTTTAGGTACTGAATTAAGGACTGATTGACAATGAGTGACGAAGACCTAATGAAAAACTGAGAAGACTTACAAGTATCTTTAAGCGTGGGAGACAAACACGATATAGAAGCACTGGAACTGTATGATTAGCTCAAAATGGTTGTATGAGTCTTCGAGGGTGAGGGAGGTAACGACGTAGTTTCAGCTCTTAGTATATAGCCAAAAACGGTCTTTGGGAAATCTACCCGAACATTAACATTGCACTTAGAATAATAGCCACCATTCCTGTTACCGTTGCGTCTGCCGAGAGGAGCTTTTCTAAGCTGAGGGACACCATGACACAAGACCGGCTGTCAGCACTCGCTCTTCTGTCCATAGAAAACTACGTGGCATCTACTCTGGACAATAGTGATTTGATTGAAGACTTCAGCCACAAGAAAAGTCGCAGAATTCTCATTTAAATAACAGATTTATATTATAATTATACAGCTATCCATGTTTATTTAGTAGCACGTCATTCTGGAACAGGTAATATTTTGGTTTCCTAATTATATTAATAAACAATATATTGTATTACATCTTGTTTATTTCATATAAATCAATACCACAATATATTGCTTTGGGATCACATTCACCCCAAGTGAGGGGTTGTGTGAGAAAAAAAAAACCGAGCGGCTGGCTTACGGTCTGAGTAAGCAACATGTAATTTTTTACGTATATCTATAACGGCTATTACGATGGTTTTGGGTTATTGCGATTGCGAAGGGACCGTAAAGAGCCATCACCTGGGGCTACGCAAAAGCTAGGGCCGCTACTGTTAATTCGGTAAACCTGACATCGTCACATAAATGGTTCACTACAATTAGTAAGACAAAACCTGACCGCTGAGCTGGATGTAAATTTGAGAGACCAGCTTATCCTGCATCAGTTTACCCTTGTTGAAGTGTAAAAATTGTAAAACGTGTGGTATGAGCATTTTTGAATGGGGCATTATAATTTGCGACAGACCTGTCGGTTAGAGCATCAGCCAAAAGGCCGATCTCATGGTATTTAAACCCCCAAGAGTGAAAACTGTTTATCGTGAATGAAGCCACATGCGAAAAATTCCCATAATCAGCAATCATGTCAACGCAACTACTCATGTATCAGATAAGTCAATGAAGTCCTGTTGATAAAAAATGCTCTAAAATACTAATCAACTTACATTGGTAGTGGCATATTTTTTACGAAAGAGACTTACCTGATTTTGATGGATAAATTTAGCTTTGACTAATCGCCAAATTACTTGTCTTCAATATCTCATACAGCGCACACATTTCTATGATCGTCATTTTGGTGGTTAAAATAAACTTTCACTGAAAATTTACTTAGAACCAATGCGCTATTTGAATGATCAACTTCATTTATTCAATATAAAATTAATTGCAGCATAACCCAGCTTGAAAACAACTGCTGAACCTTTAAAAAGCATAACATCAAAAATGATGCGTTCTTGGGCAAATGATATTTTGTTTTCGAACGATAATTTTGTTTTTCATTCCGAGGTTTAGCAACTATCAGGCGCGACTCAATGGGCAAACTATAAAGAGTAGCCCGTCCCTGATTTAGGATCACCGGTTCCAGTGGTAAATCCAGTGCCGTAAGACAAAAACAACCTCCACGTCTCACCGGGATTCGAACCCGGAACCATCTCGGACGATTGATTACAAGCCAGTGCTTAGACCACTGCGCCACTTGGGCAGCTAAGCTAATTTTTCCCTTGAATGAAATCCCGAAATATTACTTTAAATTTAGTTCGGATATATCATATTCAAATGCTGAAGATGTCAAATGGAACATCTTCATGTACAGAAGGTACTATGTAAGTGACTGTTGTGTGTTTTTTTTTTCTTTTTTTTTTTTTTTTGATTGGAGGTTTAACGACCACCGTGAGCAACTCAATGGGCTATAAGCAGTCGCCCGTCCTAAATTTAGGGTCATTGGTTCCAGGGAAGGGAGAGAGCCAGTGCCTGAAGACATACACAACATCCATGCCTGACCGGGATTCAAACCCGGACCCCTTACGGACGAATGATCAGAGGCCAGCGCCTTAGACCACTGCGCCACCGGGGCGGCTGTGTGCTATTAAAGGATTTGGAGCTTTTGTGTTAGGTACTAACAATTTACTACAGTTGCGCAAACATAAATATTATCGAGCGTTTGTAAGGGTGAATTGTTCACAAATTTTGAAATATTGTGCTTTGGGGACGTTGGAAGGTTAAAAAATATTAAACATTCGAAAACAAACAAGAGAAAAGATTAAGTGTTTCAAGGACACATAAACTGAAGAGCAATTGAATTAGAGATACCTGTCCAGTAACGTGTAGCACCACCTTTCGCCCTGATGACGGCGGCAAATCGTCTCGGCAATGACTCGACAAGACACCGGAAGCGTTGGGAAGCCATACGGATCCATGACCCCTGAACAAGCTCCCACAATTCACGAAGATCTGACGGAGGGGAGTCAGAGACTCGAACATCTCTCTCGATGGCATCCCAGATGTGCTCGATGGGATTGAGGCCAGGTGACCTAGCTGGCCAAGGAAGCGAGGTCACGTCGATGGAGTGTTCATCCAACCATTCCGATACAATTCGGGAGTACTGGCACGGTGTATTATCTTGTTGCAGGATGTGGTCCCCATGGGATGTTGAAGATGCACAAATGGGAGCAATTGGTCTTCCAGGATATCCCGGTAACGTTGACCTCAGAGGGACAATGTCACACGTACCAAGGGTCACATTTTAGTCCTCGCAAACAGTCCCCAGACGCGAAAGCCAACCTCACAAGCTTAAAGAGTACCCTGCTGGCAAGAAGGATCCATCGCTTCATGTGGTTTGCGCCGTACTCGTATCCTGCCATCCGCATGTACCAACGTGAATCTCCACTCATCAGTCCAGGCAACATTTTTCCACATGCCTAGGGTCCAGTTGCTAAGTTTCCGGGCACATGCTAATCTTTTCACCCTGTGATGTGCGGTCAGCATCGGTACCCTCTTGGAACGATATCTTCTGTACCCCATAGCTAGGAGATGGTTCTGGATGGTGTGGCTGCTTACACATTTTTCTGCACCAGGGTTAAATTGCCGAGTGATTTCTTGCATTTGGCCAGTCTTACCGCTGTTACAATGCGAGCTAGCCGACGATGACCCCGCTCATCCACACGCTGTTGTCCACGCCAGTTGGCCTTTGCAGGGATGGTTTTACCGGATTCGATGTACTCACGGTGCAGCCGTGACACAGTGTCTCGCGAAAATCCCAGCGCCTTCACGACTTCCGAGATAGAGTGACCCATTCTTTGGGCCCCGATAATTTTCCCACGATCAAATGCGCTTAGATCCTTCGTCTTACTCATACGGCATCCGACGCTTACTGATTCCCGTCGCAACACTCCTTATATTGTCGGGTCGCTGCATACGTCATGTCCTTTAGATTTACAGGGCCGCCCACAGCGCCACATTTGCATCACGCCAGCTGTCTCTAACTCAATTGCTCTTCAGTGTATATCCTAATATTTATGTTATACGTACGAAACTACACTTTGTAACGCACATCCTACGTACTTCTAGGTCTACGCTAATACAGAAATAATTTTCAGAAGTTGTAACCATGGACATAATTAGGCACGAGCTACCTCATACAGCTCATCGAGGTGCTCACAGTGGTGGTTAAATTGTACTTTTCCCAGAAGAAAATAAGCAAAGTAGTGAAACAGTTCCTTTATTTCTGCTGCTAAACCAAATGCAATTGACTCCGACTCACAAGTGAATTGTAATTGCATTAGGGCAAATGCAATTGATTAAACCAAATGCAATTGTATTAAACCAAATGCAATTGACTCCGTCTCACAAGGGAATTGTAATTATATTAGGGCTAAACCATCTCCTGTGTGGAAGCGTCATTAAGATGTTCATATTTTATCTTTAAAAATGGAAGACTAGATACCTAAGGAACATTAAATTACTCGAATTTTATTCATCCTATATTCATAAAATCCGTACCCTAGTTATGAAAATGTTATGAGGTTTATAAGAAATTTAAAAATTATAAATTTGCAATTTTTTCACTGAGTTTAAACTTGTGAAAAAATCGCAAAAAAGAACTTCAAAGTTTCGGTGCTCGGAAATGTTGGAATATTTTTTTTTGTAAGACAAAGTCAAAACCTTAATGCAGTGTTTTCATCTAAGCAAGAAACCTAAGTGACAAGTTTTACTTCTTTAAGAACTAAGCTATTTTGCTTCGTAAGTCAAAGGCCGAAGTTCCAAAAAAAGGTTCAAAGAACCATATTCACAGAAATTTTTGATTCATGAATTGCACACACTCAGTGTGTAAAGATATGTGATTCATTGATAGTGGCTAAGTAAGTCTAATATCCCTTACGACGCTCTTTATTTGGTTACCAACACTGCTAAACTGAAGCCGAGAAAATGTTGCACAGTTATTCAAATATCTAACTATATTAATTAAGAAAATATTTCTTAGATTAACTGATACACAACGAAGAGCCAAAATATTATGAGCAGCCGATGTTTGTGTAAATCGAGGGAACTACAAGTAAGCGACAGCGCGTGTACAGGTCATGAGGCGGAATAAATAACACTTGGTACTCAGATCTGCTACTCAGTATTTTTCTTCAAATGGGAAAGGCAGCGGGCTCAGTCGAGTTTGAAAAAGGCCAAATTCAAATCGCCAGTGTTTGATGATTTCCGAGAAATAAAAAATTATCGGTTGCTCGCGTCATCCGTGGTTTTCACCTTCAAAATACGGTCGGACAAAAGAGACAAGACGAACCGCAGGCAAGCTGTCGGGAGACAACGGTTCACCAATGCTAATGCTCAGCGAAGACTGCTCCGTATAGTACGAGGCAACAGAACAGTTGCTGCGGCACAGTTCGCCAGTAATTAAATGCTGATAACGGTTGTAAAATCTTGCAATATGAGTACAACGAAGAAATCCTGCAAACGGAGTTGCGAGCCACAGACTCCTCCGAGTGCTCATGATAAACACGGCTCAATATCGAAAGTGCCGACAAAGGCATGCCAGCATAAAAACTAGGACTTAAATGACTGGAGGGAGGAACGAAAAAGTAGCCTGTGGAAGAAGTGTAATATTTTGGGCAATGCTTTGCTGGGAAACTCTGGGTGCAGTCATTTATGTGCAGGAAAGTATGGCGTCTATCATCATACTAAACATTACGGCAGAACAGGTGCATCCCTTCGTGTCAACGGCATTCCACTTTAGTAGAGCCTTTGTTCAGCAAAGAAAACGCACCATGCCACACTACCCGGAATTTTCAAGAATGGATGGCGGAACATGAGCAAGACTTCAGCGCATTGCCCTGGCCACCAATTTTCACAGACATCAAAGCAGTCCAGCATCTGTGGTTTGTGTTGGCACAGCAAGTTCGATTTGTAGCGTCTCAACCACGTAAATTACAAAAGTTGAAGAGCCTTCTGGTGAATTGCCTTTTTACCAGGTACCACAAGACATGTTTGTAGCGACCTCACTTAACTGGGTAATAGCTGGCCAAATAAGATGCTGGACGACCAGAGTCATTGTGAAAATCTTATGACAACCTGCTTAATATGATGCTGGATGACCAGCATAATATTATGCTGGTGATCATAATGTTATGCATTTCGATGTGTATGATAATTTAATGCTTTGGCAATGCAGGAAAAATCTTAGTAGATATAAAACTACAGATGGCCGCCAGTCGTTCGAAGTGGTTGGAGCGCTGTCTTCTGAGGACTCGTCCGAGATGGGACCAGGTTCGTATACCGATGAGACATAGATGCTGTATTTATCTTACGGTGCTTACTCTCTCCCCTCTATGTTGTCTGTGATCCTACAGTATGGAGGAGTGACTGCTCATTGCTCATCAAATTGCTCACGGAAATCAGTAATCCTCCGTTGAAAAAAAAACAAAATCTATAAAGAAAGTGTAATCCCTATTGGACACATATCCTTTTCCCTATCGGGTTTCTCAAATTATTTGATATTCTATTAATATATCAGGATTATTGAGATGCAAAATTTAAATGGATGCATTTCAGTGCAAAAGAAAACTAACTTCTAATATGTATTTCTCAACACATATTTTAGAAATACCAAATATGAATTTTGTCGCTGAAAGGCTGCACTAAGTACAAAGCATTAAAACCAATTGGCGAAATTCACATGAATACTGAAGCACCATCTGTGAATAATAAAGTTAAATTCAGCAGTGAAACTGCTGTTTAAAATAAATGCTGGAGCAGAAAGCACACCCTTCAATTTCTTCCTAAATGCAAATCTTATAAACGGTAAATATCTCATATTTTATTTCATTCCTTATTCCAAGATCTAAACCACATAATTTACCATCTGCATAATTTAATCATTTGTAATGAGACGTCTTATCTTTACTTCGAACCTTAACTGAGATGCATTAAGCATGTTACAGACCAAATAAAAAAATGTGTAGACATAAGAAAGTAATATACACTATCTACCAACAATTAATTGGACACCCCTGCAGTCGACGATATCTGCCGTCCTGAAACACGTCACTGCCGCCGCCGGTAAATAACGTGTGGGAGACAACAACGCAACCAGTCGCATGCAAGATGCCACGCAGTTCGGAGCTATCTGATTTCGAGAAAGGTGTAATCGTCGGATATCACAGAAATGGTCGTTCCATGACTGTAGGAATGTGCCCTGACACGGCAGAACCACAAAACTGGGAGTTAGAGACCGACGGGTGCTGGCCAAAGAAATTCCAAAGAACCGCATCAAATCGATGGGCCGCATCCGCGAGGAGTTTTAACAGGAATCCGGGAGTATTCTTTCGATGAATATCATCCGTGAGGAAGCCCATCTGCTCGGTTATCATGGACGTGCTGCCACCCACAAGCCTTTGATCAACAAGTCCAATAGCGTTGCTCTACTAACGTGGTGCAAAGAGCGGCGGCGGAATTATGCTATGGGGGTGTTTCTCCTGGTATGGCACGGGATCCTTGGTCGCAATTCCTGGTAGACTCAACGCCGAGACCTACTGCACCATTTTGGATGGCTATGCGCTTCCTACGTTGTGGCAGTTTCACGGGGTGGACCGATGTTGCTTTCAGGATGGCAATGCCACCTGTCATGTTGCGCGGTCTACCGTGGCTTGGTATAGTGACAATGGGGTTAATCGAATGGACTGGCCTACGCAGAGCCCACAGTTTCACCCTATCGAACACCTGTGGGACGACTTGGACCGTCGACTTAAGGGTGCCCACACCGTCCGAAATCGGTGAAGGAACTGACTGGCTTCTCCAAGCCGAGTAGAAGAAGATACCGCAAGCCGTCGTACAACGCCTGGTTGAGAGTATGCCCCGGAGGGTCGCAGCTGTAATCACTGCTCGTGGAGACTTCACCAACTATTGAAGGTAAATAAACTTCGTTTTCCTTTACTATCACAGGTGTCCAATTACTTGTTGTTAGATAGTGTATATCTCCTATCATCATTATGTATTCCAAGTACAGCTGATTATTCGCTTTCATTTCTTGGAATACTCGTCGTGAGGTCCTAAGAAACGCATTTTTCAGATACTTTAAAGGACAAATGTCCTTAATGTGAGAGGTACTGGAATAGTGCGTTAAAACACTTTTACGGAGAAACGTATCCTTCTGCTATCTTCCCGTCGTTGCATTGCAAGAGAGAGAATTAACAGCGTCTTCCTTAAACAGATAACGTTCTTCATTTGTTTGAAAATGACAGTGATACCAAAGCAAATCCTGTGTAATGAGGATGGTCACTTTCACAAAACATAAGAGGAATTTTCTCCATCGAGTAAGTGCAGTTAACTCGTCTGAGGTACACATGTGGATGATGCAATTCATAGAGCGTTTTGGCATGCTAAACTACATAGGAACACACATGGAATGATAAAATATTTGTTTAAGAATCTCCGTGTTTTGAAGAATGATTATGTAAAAAATATCTTTAAGGGAATGAGTATTCTTTGTCAGATTATTTAATTTTATAAAGGTATGTACACCATGTGAATTTAAAAGTGGATTTTTTTCATTCAAAGTTCATAGAAATATTCGTATATTAAGCTTTACTCAGTGTCTTACCAATTGCGAATGAAATATTTCATGAACT
Source organism: Macrothele yani (assembly GCA_039090855.1). NCBI lineage: Eukaryota > Metazoa > Arthropoda > Arachnida > Araneae > Macrothelidae > Macrothele > Macrothele yani. Next base: position 177,968,541 of record CM077034.1, on the reverse strand, counting down.
GGAAAATGCACACATTTTCTGCATCTGCAATTATAGAGAAAATAAGCTCTTTGTAGGTCTTAACGAATTATATAATTTTTCGGTACAAAGCAAAGAAGAAACTCTTCTGATAAGGCTAGTGTTCCGAATTCGAAACTGAGCCTGTAACATAAATCCATTTCGGTCACTTTAATTGAATCAAACTTATGCAAAGCATAGGAGTGAAGAATAAGTGTGATGAAACAAGGCAGCTTCGATCATCCAGTCACATCTTACTCTAAACAACCAGTGATCAAAATATTTCGTTAGCCATAATCGCTTACTAAACGAATATGCCTAAAAAGGCGTACAGAAAATTATCTTTCCACCAGGATTACAAAAGATCAATTAAGGTTTATTTTAATAAGACGCTTTGCAGATAGAAAACTTTAAAATAAAATTCAAATCAAAAATGACATTGACAATATTTATTAAGCAACTGAAGTGTTTACAACTTTACAGCACTTGTCTTTGTAACTCATAATTACATTTCTTTACTTGGCAGCTTTATTCAATAAGTAAATACTTATGCATAAGAAAGTGTATTAGTTATATATAACTCTCAATAGGCCTGATAATGCCACGTAGCTGCAAAAAGCAAAACCACTTTTTAATGGTATTATTAACACTTTCCGATTATTATCCGATTAGCGCTGTTCAAAGGAAAGGTTTGATTCGGTGCTTCTTTGCTGCAACATCTGAAGAATGAAGTAAAGCTACACCATTAAAAATTTAAAGATGAACTTGATATTTATATTTCATTCCGCTGGGGATCATATTTTCTTTCTAATCTTGATTTCCAAATAATCATTGACACACAATTTAAGAATTATGTTTGGATTTACCAGGCATGTATACACTGTTAAAAATGTTGTTAGGTTGCACCAAAAATTGGTGCTATACGAGATGCACCACCTCTGAGTAATGATACACTATTGTATGGTGCACACAAAACCCACGACGTGGTGCAGCTCTGTACCACATTATGATGAAAAGTAGATCCGCATATTGCTGGAAGGTTTTACCATGCTGTTGGGTTTTATTGGGTTTTGATTGCACCGCACAATGGTGAATATTTTCTCAGAAAGTGGCCCATTTACTGTAGCACCACTTTTTGGTGCAACTTACCACAAAATATTTAACAGTGTAGTTTAATATAGCAAATAATAATTAAAGTTACACATTAAGAACAATGATTTTCGTTGGCGGTGTTGTCCTAATCTTGAGTTTTCATTCCAGCGGAAAAAGGCGGTCTGAGATTCCATTTGAATCAGTTAGTTGCTTTAACTGTGACACTGGAGAAATAAAACCTCAGTGCACTTAAAACGTATAATCTGTACGACAAATTTAAAATGCAAGAATGTGACGGAAATTATACTGTGGTAAAAAGCCAGCAAAAAAGGATTAGGTGTGACAGTTGGAACAAGTTAGTAAAATCATGCAATGCATTGATAATGATACGCTTTCCAACATACCAGAAATTATTGCTCAAGCTATGAGGATAATGGCTGTGGAATAAATCTCTCTCATGTGTCCTGACCTTTGACCCCATTTCGATGATATTCCACAGAACCGGTTCAGTGCACCTCAAGAATAACATATTAAAGTTTTGTCGCAATAGAAGCCGTTTTACGCAAGTTATGAGAATAATGGCTGTCGCATAAATCTTGCTTTTGTGCAATGACCTTTGACCTAATTTCGTTGATATTCAACAGAACCGGTTCACTATACCTCCGGAACAACATGATAGCGTTTTGTCACAATCGAAACATTTTTTGGTAAGTTATAATGCACAAGGACAATGGAATGGATCCCACTCCAGTGTCCTGACATGTGACCCCAGTTCGCCCATTTTCAACAGGGTTCGTCCCCAGTGGCTCCCTACCACATACTAAAATTTCATCGAAATCGAACCATTTTTACGCAAGTTATGATGCATAAGGGCAATGGAACAAATTCCGCTCTTATGTCCTCCTGACCTTTGACCCCATTTCGCCCATTTCAATAGGGTTCGTTCCCCGGTGGTTCCCTACCACATACTAAAATTGCATCGAAATCGAACCATATTTACGCATGTTATGACGCATAATGGCAATGGGATGGATTTCACCTTTATGCCCTGACCTTTGACCACATTTCGCCCATTTTCAATAGGGTTCATCCCCAGGTGGTTCCTTACCAAATACTAACATTTCATCGAAATCGAACGATATTTACGCACGTTATGACACATAAAGGCAATGAAATGGATCCCGCTTTCATGTCCTGACCTTTGACCCCATTCCACCCATTTTCAATAGGTTTCGTTCCCAGGTGCTTCCTTGCTACATACCAAAATTTCAGCGAAATCGAACCACTTTTACGCAAGTTATGACGCATAAGGGCAATAGAAAAAATCCCGCTCTTATGCCCTGCCTGACCTTTGACCCCAATTTGCCAATTTTCAATAGGAATCGTGCCCAAGTAGTTTTCTACCACATACTGAAATTTCATCGAAATCGAACCATACATACGCATGTTATGACGCATAAAGGCAATGAAATGGATCCTGTTCTTATGGCGTGACCTTTGACCCCACTTCACCCATTTTCAATAGGGTTCGTCCCCTGGTGGTCCCCTACCGTATACTAAAATTTCATCGAAATCAAACCATATTTACGCAAGTTATGACGCATAAGGGCAATTGAATGGATCCTGCTCTTATGGCGTGACGTTTGACCTAACTTCACCCATTTTCAATAGGGTTCGTCCCCTGATGGTCCCATACCACATACTAAAATTTCATCGAAATCGAACCATTTTTACGTGAGTTATCATGCCGAGAGACAGACGGACAGACGGACGGAAAATGCAGGAGCATATACGCTTCTTCAACCTACGGTTGGAAAGCGTAAAAAACACCGACCCGCTACAGCAAAATTCACGATTTATCGGAAATGTACAGTTAGTCGGCCGAGTAAATGGCTTTTACGATGGACTTTTAAAGTTCTAGTTACGCGATCTTCTTTCTGGTTAAGTTCTAATATTTTAAATTTTCCTCGTAATATAGAGCATACGATGATTTATTGAGTGAAATATGCAACTTCGTGTAAATATTTTGGACAAGAATGTTTTAAAAAACCGAAATACAAATTTTATTTTAAAATTGTGTAAAATCTGCAAAAATAAAAGCAATATATTCTTTTCAGAAAAAAAAATGGCAAGACATTCCACGTCTGTGTGGCATTTATGCGTAACTGGTGAAAATCACTTTGAGATGGGCGAGAGAACAAACCAAATGGCTGGATTAGCCGAGGGTTTGTTGCAAAACGCTACAAAATTGTGGGAGCTAGGATACGGACAAATCGTCGTGTATCTAGGAAATCTGAATCGATATAAGGTACACAACAATTTTGAGTAGGAGTTTGATTTTAACCACATTGGGCGTAACATGAACCGGCTTGTGGTTGCAATTGCAGCTATCCGTGTATGATAAATTAACTACAAAGTCGTGCCGTCATATTGCCAGGATTGCAGAACCTGCGACACTGGCTGAGTCAGTTCCAGTGGCTTCAAATATTTCATAGTAACATTTAGTAATAGTTCTCTCCAACAGGGTTTAGTGAAAATTGGAACGGTTCTATCTCGCGTTAAAACAAGCAAGTGCATTTTCGGAAAACAGTAACAGCATCTATTTATCGCTGTATGTGTTTGTTTTTATTTACCTTATCGTGGTAAACAAAACCACCTTTTTAAAAGAATCACTTTATTTTAGCCATGCGAATCAAACACTGTCTAATCCATTCAAGAACTGGCACGACTTGAAATTTGCCGCTCCGGTCGCGCAAACGTCTGACCATTCGTTAGTGATTGGTCAGGGTTCGAATAAACTTATGTTTGTTTTAGGCACAGCTCCTCAAATTCCCATGAAATCAGTAGCCCTAACTTAGGAATGGGCGACTGGTTACATACCATCGAGTTGCTTACAGTGGTCATAAAATCTCCAAACAAAAAAATGATATCCGAATCATATACATGTGTACAAAATCTACTTTTAACAAGATCGTATTGATGTTACCGGCTTGTCCGTCCGTCTGCCCGCCTTTGGACACCATGTGCCTGCAAATATTAGTCCGATTTGAAAAATTATTTTTGCATTCAGAAGCTTGAAATGTGAGAATGATAATCCTTCATTTCATTTTTTTACGTTGCACAACTTAGCCATTAGAAGGCGTAAAGGAGGATGTTATCGAATTCAAACATATTTTATTCCATATCATTATCATCATCATTACCAACCATTATCAATCCACTGCTAAACGAAGGTCTCTCCAAACTTCTTCCGCAACGGTCTGTCTTGTGCCAGTCTCCTCCATGTTACTCCCGCATATTTTCGAATTTAGTCCACTCATCTTCCATGTGGTGTTGTTCTGGATCTTTCCCTGTCCCTTGGAATCCAATCTAAAATTTCGACCGTCCGTCGATGGTCTGTCCTTCTGGCAGTATGCCCCGTACATTGCCATTTCAGGGATTTTACTTAGATCATGATGTTTTCCACTCTTGTCATTTTTATGATCCACGAGTTCCTCTCATTATCTTTCCTGGTTACACTAAGCACGCACCTCTCCATGCTTCTTTGAGTCGTCTGCAGCCATTGTATATCTCTTTTAGTTAAGGTCCACGTCTCTGCGCCATACGTAAGCACTGGAAGGATGCATTGATCCAACACTTTTCTTTTAAGACATAATGGCATATTGCTCTTGAAATTTATGCTGTTTCTTCCAAAAGCTCTCCAGGCAAGGGTTATACACCGATAATTTTTTTCATCAATGTGACCCTCACTTGATATCTGCTGTCCAAGATAAACGTACGAATCTGTTAACTCCAGCATTTATCCGTCAATCGATAAATCTTCATTTCTTGTAAAAGCATTGTACATCACTTTTGACTTCTGAATGTTCATTTTTAATCACCCTTCTTTACTCTTGGCAGCAAGTTCCCCTGCAGCTCTGATGGGGTAGTTGCAAAATGACTATTTCATCAGCAAAACGAAGGTGAGTTAGATAATCTCCATTGATCTTTATCCCTTTTTTTTACAGTTACGTGTTTGAAAGACATTTTCCAATATGGCATTAAAGAGCTTCGGAGGTATAGTGTCACCTTGTTTCACTCCCTTTCCAATTTTTGTGTGTGCTGTATTCTCAAACAACCTAATATTTACACTTGCATTTTCATAGATGTTATTAATAATATTAATGTATGCATCTTCAACACCGCAGAACTTCGACGCCATTGTAACTGCTGATGGTTTCACTGAATCAAAGGCCTTTTCATAATCGATAAAAGCGTTGCACAATGGAAGTTCATATTCAATCGCGCTTTCAATTAGTTCTATCAATACGTGGATATGATCTATAGTGCTGTAGCCCCTCCTGACTCAAGCTTGTTCTCTCGGTTGCGCCATGCCCAGTTTTACCTTCAAGCGGTGTGGAAGAACTTTAGTGAAGATTTCATAAACCACTGATAGGAGGCTGATAGGTCTGTAGTTCCTGAGATCCTCAATGTCACCTTTTGTATGTAGCAGGATCATTGTAACGTTTATCCAATCCTCAGGAATCTTTCCTTCTTAAGGCATGGAGTAAAAACTTTGACGAGTATTATTTGTTTCTCTACTTGCTCTTTGTATGATGCCTAGAGTAATTCCATCTTCTCCTGGAGCTTTTCCCCGCTTCATATTCTTGATTGCATGTGCAACTTCTGCTGGGAGGACGGGAAGAACTCTGGTACTGTACCTTTCATGATGTCTGAAGTACGTGTATCATATCTTTCATATAATTTGGAGTAGAAATCTTTCACTCTTGTCAAAATTTTGCCTCTATTTCTTTTTACAGAACCATCTTCTTTTCTCAATGCCATAATCTGTTTTCTTCACTTACTGTAATGTCCCTTTGCTATCTTTATGCTTTGGTTGTTTTAAAATGCTTTCCTCACTTACGTCTTCAGTGATACGTTTTCGTACTGACTTGCGTAGCACTATATATTCCACTTTGGAGACGCATCTTCTTTAGTTGTCCCCATCTCTCTTCTTTTATGTAGCAAAAGTTTGGTTTTTCCGTACAAATTTTTTATATGCATCTTGTTCTTAGTACCAGCCAATTGTGTTGTTGTTTCCATAAGAGCTTTGGTTACTTATCTGTTAACTTCAGATATGTCCACTTCTTCTGATGTTAGAATTTCTAGAATAGGGACTCTGTTCTTTAGTTCTTATTTGAAGATAGTATGATGATTAAGATTGATCACGTCAATTTCACTTTTGTTTGTTTTATGAGCTTTCCACGCTCGAGTTTAGCATTGAGGTGCATCTTACATCTTACCATTCTATGGTCACTACCTGTGTTGAACTTGTTCAGCACATTGCAGCCTTCCGTGATAAATTTCTGTTTACATATAATAAAATCAATTTCACTCGTCCATTCATTTCCTTTGCTGCTTTTTCTTGAAAACGGAGGTTATGATGAAAAACCCTTCTGCCTCTGTAAACTCTACGAGAGTATGTCGACGCTGGTTTCTGTTGTTGTAACCGAATTTACCTACTGAAGTTTCATTCTGTTGCTATTGCCCTATTTTTGCATTGAAATCTCCCATAATTATCTTTAAGTGCTGCTTGACTTTATTATTTAGATGAAGAATTTCCTCATAAAATTCTTCAATTTCTTCTTCAGGATGACTTGTGGGGGATGCATAAGTTTGAATATAATATTAGCATGGTATCTTCTTGAGAGTTGGATAACGAGTCTCACAGCTGTGTCAAAGGTACTTTCAACTGCTAGAACTTTATCCTTCAGTTTCTTGTTTGTTATAAATCTAACAACACTAGTTCTGCCAGTATCTGTCCCACTATAGTAGAAGAGATGTCCACTTTTCAGTGCAATGAGATCTTCTCCTTGTCTCCTTACCTCTCTTAGCCCGACAATGTCCCACTTGATCCTTTGTAGAATTAATATACACTTGCTGTCTTAAAGCACGATAAAACCACAATAGGCGCCCTAAAACACACAATAAAATTACATTTATTAAAAATTCAAAAAGCCCACTTACGTTTGCACCGACGAGCGTTTTCGAGGTCTCAAGACCTCATTATCAAGTCACTGAAGAAAGCCCCGAAACACTCGGAAGCAGCAAGAATATATAGACATAGGTTCGTTATCTCAATTACACATCACAAGTTTATACATAGGTTGCCATTCTAAAAAAGAACATTAAAGTCCAATATCCAGGTAGCAACAGGACAAAATACAAAATTGATTAAAGATGGTCAAGTGGTCTCATCTTCTTGTTGATCCAGAGCGGGAACCATGAGTCGCCTCCAAAGGGTTGGGATGAAGGCTGGAAAATCTGTGTTACAGCAGATATCCCAAAGTTTTTGGATGTAGAGGCTTTCCGCCAGAAATATGTTATATTTGTTTATTGAGGAGTTCAAGATTTTTGCATTTGTTCCATCTGGTACGAAGCCGTCATTAATGACTGCATCGGTTAAAGCCGTGGAAATGTTCCCGGATCGCAGTGCATACTGGTTTTCTTTAAGACGGATCTTCAAAGTCCTCAGGGTCGAGCCAATGTAGACCTTAGGTTCACAAGCAGGATCCTGGTGGAGAAGAGGTACGAAATAGACTCCCGGCTTATTTCCGACGTCGACGGTATCTCGGTAGTGGCGAACCAAGGAGAAGACATTACGAGTGTTTATGCCATATGAGAGAGTGTGTTTATGGCATATCCCTTTCAATGTATTGACCAGAGGAGGAAGGTAGTCCACTTTCCCTACATATCTAGTCGGAGGTCTGGTAGATATTAATGACGAAAAGCGGAGTCTAGAATGCTCACGAAGTAAACGGTGAAAGTGAAATGAGGAATAACCGAAAGTCTGTACAAGAGATTGAATGTACTTGAGTTCTTGAACACGGAGGTTTCGAGAGGGAGAATGGGTGAACGCCATTTTTATCAGAAACCGAATAGCAGAGGATTTATATTCATGTGGATGAGCCGATTCAAAAGGAATGATGCAGGGTATGAAAGTGGGGTTTCGGTAGACAGAATAAGAAATTTGTTTGTTGACTAGGTTCCGGGTTAATTGGATATCAAGGTAGGATAAAACAACCCCAACCTCGTGTTCTTGAGTAAACTAAATAGAAGGATACTGTGAAGACAACCTATGAGTTAGTTGATCAAGCAGGGATATTGAATGTGGCCAAAAATTCAACATATCATCCACATACCTTAATACTAGTAGTGGTTGTACAAAAAAAGATGATAGAACAGTTTCTTCAATGGACAGCAAGGGAATTTCAGCCAACACGGGGTATAGTGGTAACCCCATTGGTGCACCCTCGGTTTGATGAGATTTTTCATCAAACCGAGGGTAGTTTTTTTTTCAACTAAAGTCATATTCACAACTGTTACTTATCAAGTGAAGTTAATAATATTCTGCTTTTACTTAGGCACGAAATATTCATTCATAACTCTAGGCCTTGGCCTTTTAAACAGTTTTTACTCAACAAATGTCATATTTGCAACGTTTATGATCCAAATCTAGTTAGTAGCATTGCGCTTTTACTTTGGCACTAAATGTTATTTCACAGGCTTGAGGCCTAGACCTTTTAACAGCTTTTGTTCTATCGATGTCACATTCATAACAATTACGTATCAACTCAAATTAATAATAATCCGCTTTTACTTATGCTCTAAATATTATATAAAGGCCCGCTAACGGTTTTATGGAATTCATGGATTCCACATGTGGAGGTTTTGATTTTAAAATAATACCTCCCTCTGTATGTAAACAATTCTGATACGAAATTCTAGATCCATTTACTTTTCAGCCTCTTCAAGAAAAATGAATTCCAATATTATTACAGGAAGTTAATGTAAGCCGGATATGCCATTTTGAAAAAAAATAAGCTTACTAAAAGGCGCAGGGAAAAGAATTTCCGATTGCTCAGAATTCAGATCACATCACACGTGGGGGATTTTAGGAAGGGAATGTCTGACCCCAGGTCTTAAACAACCCTTAGAAATAGGAAGCTAGGAGATTTGGGCTGGAGTTCCCGATAGGAAAGTAAAACGGCAGCCTGGTAGAATCCCTTATTTTTACTGGGGATGGAAGAGTACCCGGAGTCCAATTGCTTAACGTGCCCATCCGACGCACGGCGGATATTTAGTGCTTCGAGCGTTCATACCTGCCTGGTGTCTAACATGAAGTCTTCTCGGTGGCAGTCACGAAAGTTGACCACTAGGCAGACCGCGGCCTGATTGCTCAGAATTTCCACTGAATAATTTAATCAAACGTTTTTTTTTTTTTTATTATACTAAAAACTGCTTTTTTTCTTTTTATTTTCTGAAGTTGCATTTAGTACTTTCAGGTATGCCTTTTCATGAACATAAACAGCGTATCGAGTATAAAGTAGCACACTAATAGAATACGATTGAAGTAAAATTTTAAAAACTTTGTAAACTGTAACAACTTAATATATTTGTGAATTTATGAAGTATCATGCAATGCTTAATGTATTATGCGAAACTGACATATCTGAAATGAAAGGTAAAAGCAGCCCGCCTCTGTTGGATTTCCAAGAAGAGGTCTAAATGTATCTTCGAATTTCGTTTCGTTTATATTTTATTTATAGAATTACAATAATTTGAAATGTTTATAATGTTAAGTGAAAACAGCAGTTTACAAAATCATAACATCGCTTCATTTGTGTCTCTTAGGAATATGTATTTAAAAGATGAGTTTGTAATTTAGTATCGTGTTTAATGTATGCAATATTCTTGTGACTTTATTTCAGGCATTCGGCTGGATTGCATTTCAACGTTCCTTGGAGATTTGATTAGGCCATAAGCATTATTCCAAATTAACATTTTGTTGAAATACAGTAACAAGAAAATTACTGTGATTGCAAGAAATGAGAAGAAAATAGAGTTACATGAAACTGCTGAGTTTAAAAGAAAAATTTGAAATTCGCTACATTTTCCTTAAGGACTTGTACGAGAAACCACCCAAAATACAGGAGAATAAACGTATTTCTTTCACGCCTAACGCATGAAGTTGTTTTTGCACTACATCTGCATTGAGTCACGTAAAGCAGAATAGTCCATGTGACTATTACAGAATTACATTGATTTTAAAAAAGTGCCATTGCTTCTCTTTTAAATATTCTTGTTTTCGGAAATTAAAACCTCGGTTTCTTAGTGGAGTAATACAGTTGTTTAATATCTTGAGTAGTCATCCGAACAAAAATAGGTTAATAAAAAAGACAAGAAAAGAAATGTTTTAAATTATATGTTTAACAAATCTTATGTTTCGTCAGAATTCTCCACAAACTAGGAGCAATTTGTGAAAGCAACAAAGAAAACGTTTTTCCGACACCACATAACATGGTTAAGTAAAGAAAACATTATAATTTAGATTGAGAAGTATCTAGCTGTAGAACTTAAATTTTTGCCAGCAACATTGCACTTGTACGGAATTTTCTCTAAGAAATTCTGTGAAGAGGAGAAAATAAGGTTATTCATGTATTTGACGAAACCCAAAGGATTTTTCTGAGATGTAGAAGTCCGTTTCAAGACTTTATCACATGTGTGGAACAAGAAGAATTTTTACATAAAGATACCTTTCTTTATCGTAGAGATCATCTTGTGTTTTAAAACACGTTTCAGGGATGATGAAGAAATCAATAGCTGTGGCATATCTGCAACATGCTTAAAATTATGATGTTCATATCAGATATTGGTAATGATTGATTAACAATAAAGAAACACCATATCATATCATCCTCTTAGATGGAATACGTTCTATGTAGTGGTTTCTAAAATGTAAATGAACAGATAGAAATTTCGAAAATCTCGAACAAATTTGTGATAATCTCATGTAGTCTGATGGAAAGTAGGATAAGCACCGAATCAAAAAGGGTGTATACTGTGAAAGTAAATGGGTGAATTGCTCCAATTATATATTCGCGAATACGAGTAAGAAACGTTTCTGGGGAAGATTAAATGAATAGTTTCAAATAAAGAAGTAACTTTACTGGATGCAAAACTCATATTCAGAGCTCAAACACTACTGAAGAAATTGTGTGAAAGAGAACCTGACAAAAGGAATTATTGTTCTGTGCATATGGCACTGATGTTTGCGGAATTAATAATTAATTGAAATTAAACTTGGAGTAATTAGTTAATGCATTGGCTTTATTATGTGGACCCAGTTTTATCAGTCCTACTTGCTGCCTTTGTAAAACCAAAGACTTATATGTTTGTACTTCTTTCAAAACAATGCTCAGGTGTACCCAAAGTACGTGAAATAAGGGCTTTGCTCAAAATACTACCATTAACTCATACACTATCTACCAACAAGTAATTGGACACCTATGATAGCAAAGGAAAACGAAGTTTATTCACCTTCAATAGTTGGTGGAGCCTCCACGAATAGCGATTACATCTGCGACCCTCCGTGCATACAACCAGGCGTTGTACGACGTCTAGCGGTATTTTCTTCCACTCGGCTTGGAGAAGAAAGGTCAGTTCATTCACCAATTTTGAAAATTGGGTGCACCCCTTAAGTCGACATTCCAAATCGTCCCAGATGTACTCGATAGGGTTAAGGTCCGTGATCTGCGCAGGCCGGTCCATTCGATTAATCCCATTGTCAACATACCAAGCCATGGTGGACATCGCAACATGACAGGAGGCATTGGCCTCCTGAAAGCAACATATGTCCACCCCATAAAACTGCCACAACGTAGGAAGCGCATGGTCACCCAAAATGGTGCAGTAGGTCTCGGAGTTGAGTCTACCAGGAATTGCGACCAAGGGTCCAGTGCGATACCAGGAGAAACACCCCCATTTCTTAATTCCACCGCTGCCGGACTTCACAATTGGTAAAATACATTCCGGCAGGAGGGGTTCTCCAGGCAGACGCCAAACCCAGACCCTGCCATCCGAACGGTAGAGGGTGAACCATGATTCGTCGCTTCAAAGAACCTGTTTCCACTGTTCAACGGTCCTCTGTCGACATTCTTTGCACCACGTTAGCCTAGCAGCGCTATTGGACTTGGTGATCAGAGGCTTGTGGGCGGCAACACGTCCATGATAACCGAGCAGATGGGCTTCCTTACGGATGGTATTCATCGAAAGAACACTCCCGGATGCCTGTTGAAACTCTTCGCGAATGTGGCTCATCGATTTGGTGCGGTTCTTCCGAATTTCTCCGGCCAGTACCCGTCGATCTCTAACTCGCAATTTTTTGGGTCTGCCGAGTCGGTTCACATTTCGAAAGTCACCTCTCATCTTCCACTTGCCAATCAAGTAGGCCACTGTCGAATTTGGGTACTTCAACAAGCTGGATATGTCACGTATGGATCGGCTATTTCTGTGATTCCAGACACCTTTCTCGAAATCAGGGAGCTCCGAAGTGCGTGGCATCTTGCCTGCTACTGGTTGCGTTGTTTTTTCTCACACGATATTTAAAGGCGGCGGCTGTGACGTGTATCAGGATTGCAGCGATGTCTAATTACTTTTTGGTAGATAGTGTATAACTTCGTTGGAATAAATATATCAAATGCACCACAATTTTTCTTAAAATTATCAGCCTACTAAAAGGCGCATAGCTATTAAAAGATAGCTTCATATTTTCTTCCGAGCGTGTTTAAACTATTTTTTATAAATATATATATTTCCAAATAACAAAGTGCAAGAAATATTAGCTATATGTTTTGATACTGACCATGAGACATCTCGTGATTAAAAAAAATTTCAAGTTTTCATATAATGATTTGTTCTAATCCAGTGCCCTGTCGAATGGCCCTTATCAGTCTTAAGATATTCTGCACAACACCTCCACGTAACATAATTGACCGAGCAGCCTGTTTTAACTGTCGTCAAAAGTAGAGTATCTTCTCTCAGAGCTAAAATCTGGAATGGTTACACACTTCTAATATAAAGACTGCCTCTGTCAATTAAGTTACGTGCCGGACATTTGATAAAATTAAACATACAGCTAATATAAATAGGATTTTTCAGAGTTATCAAATCTCGGTCACTATGACCATGTGTTCTAGTGTAAATATACTCTTGTATCAAAATACGGTGGGAAAATGTGGCACGTGATGTAAAAAAAACTATTGGAAGAACAAAAGAAAATGTATGTAAAAACAGTACAATTTGCATTGTCAAAGTATATGTGGATTTACTTACCAGGTTCATATCCCTGAACTCTGCCAAGTGCAGAGGTGATTTATGAGCTTGACCAAAATAAAATTCACAAGATTTACTTATCAATTACCTTGGATACACTGAACACACATAAACAAGTAATAAAAGTGACTCAAAAATGTTTGTTGTAAAAAAAAGAAACTGACTTGCAGTAATATTTAATGATGATCAGGCCTCTCGCCTGATCGACAAAATCAGATTATTTTTGTTTCTTTTGTTTTATTTTTTCACAACGCACCCATGAATGCCAAAAGGAGTTTTAGAGTGCAATTTCAATTTTGTTGGGTGGAAATTAGTTATGCAATTTTCTTAGTCTAATATTGAATTTTTTTTTCATTTCCAATTGTAGTTCATATATTATAGAAATTTCAGTGTGATTATCGTTTACTTGAAGAAAAACATTACGTGATCAACACTTGATATTACTCTTTTAGGTACCTTTTCAAAACATCATGCATAATACAATAGAATGATACACTTTGGCCAGAAAAAAAAATTTATACCATGTGGTTTTCTCAGCGTGTAATGCATTACGACTAACTCTGAATTTCTTCACTTTTATATCATTTGTGTTATAAAAAAAACTCAACTCTCTCTCATTTTTATAATATCCGATAAATTTCATTTTTCACTACCGAACACCTTTTAGGGACCGTGTCATTTCTCAACACAAAGTATTTTCAAACAAAAATAATTTCAAAAGTTGTATCCTGTTTTGTTTTGTATTTTTTTCTTTCAGTTAATTTAGGCAGCAACATTTTTCTTGGAATGTCAAAAGCGATTTAGTCGGTTGGACACGACGACAAAATGAATTACAAAATTACCTTTATTTCCCTGAAGGTTTTCTTCAGTATCGTCGAGTTGGAGAACAATGCGACGTTGTAGTATTTCCCAGAAGGATCATAAGTCGGCGGTTCGGGAGAACAAGTCACACTTTTAATTTACTGTTACAGGCTTTCTGACATAGAGCTGGCTGGGGAAGACACACGAGTACTCAATCGTCTAAGAGGAGGGCTGCCGCGTTCTCTTTTCTATTTCCCTCATCCCAAAATGTCTGCAACAATGGGTTTCCTCAGTCATCGTCAATCTTGGGGTGTTCGCCTTCCGAACGGGGAACAAGATGGCTGGTAGACGCATGCACTATTCCACTCTCTGGTCAAGGCATTTTTGAGAAGCTACAACGCTTGGCCATGAAATTTGCTGCGATATCGCTTGCTGACCTCCGTCCAACCCAAGCAAGTGAGGTGTTACCCTCTGAAAACTTAAGGAAGAAGTGTGTGGGTTAAGGGTGAAGAGAGAAAATTTTTCCTTGGTTCCCAACTTTTACAAAGCACCATCGCGCAGGCGCCAAAATGGACGCTATGGTTTTCAGCTACGCTATTGGTTGAAAGTCAATCTGTTATGCTTTTCTGTAACTTTAGGCAAAGGGTTCACGAAGCAGCGTGTTGGGGGGGGGGAGTAACCTGCTAGCCCTCTCTGGCTCTTGACCACGGCTTAGCAAAAATTACTGGAATTCCACCTGCTATGCCCTGGGTGTTCTATTGTATTTCAAGTTTGCAAGGTGACCTTCTTCCAAAGGAATTTCTTTACTTACAGGAAGGGAAATTCTTATCTCTGATTTTGGCGACTCCCTGTCTAGCGAAAAAAACCGAAACGGTGCAAATTCCGGAATCCCTAATATTAACAAGAAATTTTAAATCATGAACACTCAATATTTCTCGAAACACAATACAAAAATTTTCACATCATTTCATTTACAAATTCCTAAATAAGAAATTTCAGAATTAGGAGAATAAAAAAATTAATTTCCCCAAAAAAATCATTCTACTGACAGTACACGATTCCGTACTAAATTTTGTTGTCTCTTGCTAACACACCTGAACTTTTGTACCAATAAATGCTTCTCACCACACACTATTTATTTCAGTCATTATGTAAGCTTAATTTTATTTAATAAATTATGCTCGATTCACTTTACGATTCCAATGTTTATAATGTACTACATATACGCTGACGGGAAAAAAAAATCCCAACACCACGAAAAAATAGTTGTAGAGGAATGAAATGGCGGCAATACGTTTGTATGGGTAACATACGTAATCGATTAAAGTTTCAAGATCACAACTTAATGTAAGCGCGAGAACAGCCATTTTTAAATGTGAAATGCTGGTACATTTAATAACCGCTGTAACCGGTTATTAATGCATTGTGTCGTACAGGTGCTGGATGTCAGTTTGTGGGATGGAGTTCCATGCCTGTTGCACTTGGTCGGTCAATACAGGGACGGTTAATGCTGGTTGGATGTGACGCTGGAGTTGTCGTCCAATGATGTCCCATACGTGCTCGATTGAAGAAAGATCTGGTTATCTAGCAGGCCACGGCAACATGTCGACAGTCTGTAGAGCATGTTGGGTTACAACTAAGGTATGCGGGCGTGCGTTATCCTGTTGGAAAACACGCCCTGGAATGCTGTTCATGAATGGCAGCACAACAGGTTGAATCACCAGACCGACGTACAACTGTGCCGTCAGGGTGCGTGGGATAACCACGAGAGTGCTCCTGCTGTCATAGGAAATTGCTCCCCAGATCATAACTCCAGGTGTAGGTCCAGTGTGTCTCGGCCGCAGACAGGTTGGTTGCAGGCGCTCACCTGGCTTCCTTCTAACCAACACACGGCCATCACTGGCCCGCAGGCAGAACCGGCTTTCATCAGAAAACACAACTGATCTTCAGTCCGTCCTCCAGTGAGCTCTAGCTTGACACCACTGACGTCGCAAACGGCAGTGGTTTGGATTAAGTGGAATGCACGCTACAGGGCGTCTGGCTCGGAGCTGTCCTTCAAGTAACTGTATAGTAACAGTTCGTTGTGTCGCTGTGGTGGCAACTGAAGCTCGAATTGCTGCCGCAGACGCAGTACGATGCGCCACGGCCATACACCGTAAACGGCGGTCTTCCCTCTCATTAGTGCCACGTGGCCGGCCGGAACCAGGTTTTCTTGAGGCAGTACCTTCCCTTGACCACCGCTGCCAACAATCATGCACAGTGGCTACATTCCTGCCAAGTCGTTCTGCAATATTGCGGAAAGAAAATCCACCTTCTCATAGCCCTATTACACGACCTCGTTCAAACTCCGTGAGCTGTTGATAATGGCTTCGTCGTCTTCTTAAAAGCATTCTTGACTAACATCAACACACTACGTCGAATCTCAACGATAACTAACGCTCACGAACGTTACAGCGCGTATTTACAGAAAACCTGCTTTGCATGTTCCTAGGGGCGCTACTAGCGCCACACGTATACGCCGAGCGCAAAATTTGCGTAGACGTCATCTTACAGATGTTCTCTCACCGCCTACCAACTGTCGTTTATCTAACACAAACCCATCTTGGTATTGCGATTTTTTTTCCGTCAGAGTATATATATATAGGGCGTTCCGAAGCGGGTCAATTACAAATCCGTGTCAGGTCTGGTTCGTGTCCAATTATGACATTGGGATCCCGGTCGAATCTGGGCCCAAAATCTTTGACCCGTTTCTAACTCTGCCATGCAGTGTTGATTTCTTGGTCTGTCGTACGTCACGCACTGATTATCGGTTTCCAGTAGCGTTTTCCAAGTGCTGGAGATAACAGACACGTACGTTTATCTTGGACAGCAGATATCAAGTTAGGGTCACATTGATGAAGAAATTAATCGGCGTACAAAACTTGTCTGTAGAGCTTTTGGAAGAAACATCATAATTTTCAAGAGCAATATGCCATTATGTCTTAAAAGGAAAGTGTTTGATCAATGCATCCTTCCAGCGCTTACGTATGGTGCAGAGACGTGGGCCTTAACTGAAAGAGACATACAAAGGCTGCAGACAACTCAAAGAAGCATGGGGAGGTTCATGCTTGGTGTAACCAGGAGAGATGAGAAGAGGAACTCGTGGGTCCGAAAAATGACAAGAGTGGAAGACATCACGATCAGAGTTAAATCCCTGAAATGGCTATGGGCTGGACATACTGCCAGAAGGAAAGACCATCGATGGACAGCTGAAATTTTAGATTGGATTCCAAGGGATAGGAAAAGACCCAAAAGAAGACCACATGGGAGATGGGTGGATGAAATTCGAAAGTATGCGGGAGTGACATGGAGGAGACTGGCACAAGACAGACCGTTGTGGATGAAACTTGGGGAGACCTTCGTCCAGCAGTGGATTAATAATGGTTAACAATGATGATGATGATGGTGATATAATGAATCAAACTTATTTACACATTAATAAAAAAAACACTACAGATTTCAAAACAAATTACACTTAACCTTCTAAACCTGTTTTGCTTACATTTCCGTACACAACAATGATTATGTTGGACGCTTTGGCTGGTCTCTATTCTTTTAATGTACATTTCTGTTTTTTTTATTTAATATGCTGTATAGGGAGCTTGGGGTTTTTGAAGATTTTTTGGCCTTTTCCTTTGGCTTCCTTGCCCCGCTATGTTTTATAAACTATATTTCATGTACTATATGGCAATGCTAACCAAAACAAATAAAATTAAATGAAGTTCATGAACATTAAACAATAGGAAGTTCATGAACATTAAACAATTGAATCACATAAAGTAAGCTTTGACATAAATTCAAAAACTAACAGGTTTATACGGCCTGATGTGTATAGTCTCCTGGAAATAAAAATTTCCAAGCTTGTGGTATTTCACTAGGTGATTAGTCATTACAATCGACTTTTAACTGGATGTAGAAATGGAAGCTCTCTGTGAAAAGAAGAGCAGACGCGTCAGAAGGAGTAAAACAGATACTGGATTCTTTCCAGGCCGGATAATGGGTCTCACTGTGTGTAAGTTGGGAAAGGATAGGATTCATTGCCCCGATCTTCACACTGTAATGGTGTTCTGAAAGTCGAAGTTGAAAAGATCGTTTTGTTCAACTCATATACATATTTTTTTATTAACTACTGCCCACTGGTTGCACGAGAATGCTGTAAATTCCAAACCTTTCCCAGGGATCTATGGGGTATCTATCTTTCTTAATAATTCATAAGACATTTGATGTCCTAATTAAAAATTCCAAGTTAAATCGACTACAAACATTCCTGAGCATTAAAAACAGGGCAGGGTAATAGTTGACAGACCCTAGAAATCTGGGTCTCTCTGTCTCACGTTGAATAGTAGAGGTAGTACTATTGAGTTAGTATATCAAGATGCGATCCACAACATCATCATCATACCCATGTGTTCTTGTGATATCTTTGATTTTCAGGATCTCTGCTTTAGGAAGCTTTACACTTGATGAGTGAGTGATTGCTAGTTTGACCATGAAACGGATGGATGAGAGCTTATAGCTAAGAAGATTTGTCGAAGAGCAAAGAATAATTTTATGGTTCATCTTAGGATAGAAGATAATTGATTTGACAAATGCTCAGGAAATAGCGATAGCTTTTCAAGAGAAAGCTGCCAAAAACTAGCACGTGGTCCACATACCTCTTGTAGAACAGTTGAATTTCGGCGTGAGAGTTCAAAGCGATATCTTCCAGTTCTTGTAAAAGAAGATCCGCCAGTACGGGTAAGAGTGGTGAGTCCATCAGAGGGGTTTCACCTGTCTGTCGAAAAGCAATACCAAGGAACTTGAAATATGTTTGATTTTGAATGAACCTCAATGCATTAAGTATGGTTTGAATTTAAGAAACATCTAACTCTAACCCATTAAGTTTATCTTCAACAACTGAATGCACTATATCCAGAGGCGCGCGTGTAAAGAGTAAAACCACGTCAAGGAAACTAACTTGATAGGAATATGTTAAGATTGGAAAGATGGAATCCTTTCTAGCGCTTTATTTGAAGTGGAAATGGAGTACGTATAATTAACAAACCTCTACCTTATTTTAGATAAGCTTACTTAACATGAAAAAATGCGCAAAATTATTGGGGAAATTCTACACTGTGTTGTAGCTGAGGATCAGACCAAGGCTACAATTGCAGCCCTTGTGTGTATAAGGAACGACTCATCACTTGTTAACATCTTCGCATATTATATATATTCTTCTAGCGGCTGTAGGGTACCTGACGTATTTGGAAAAATAAAATCATACATAGAGGGCCTTCCAGCCCATTCTCTCATACTTATAAAGTAGGTCTTAGAATGAATTTTTACAGGTAACCTGAAAATTACACCCGACTCTGGTTGATCGTTTGTTATCAGCTACACTATCATTCCGTCTCAATCTCTTAAGCTGTAGACCACACATATCAGGAAATTAAGAGCTCTGGTGTCCAGCATACCTAATCCAACTCACTTAAATAGACCTTCAAATAAACCAGTTAACTCTCATAGGACAACACCTGGTATTTCTGTTCCACCATTTTTGAACCTTAGCAAAATTTACTTGAATCCTATTCAAGAGGCAGCATTGTCTCGGAGCCTCAAATTTTCTTATCCAGAGAATCATCCTAAAAAAATAACACCAAATCTATACCTCTAAATAAGAGAGAAGTAACTCGTTATGCGGTGAGGAAATCTATCAACAATAGGCCTCCTACTTCCGGATCGAGTACCTTTTTTCGAAAAGAGCAGGGACAATTAAAATAACATCGTAATGACCCGGATTTGACATTAGTGGCTTCTGATAAAACAAATCAAATCCTTATTTTAGATAAACGTAATTATCAAGAAAAAATGTGTGAATCTATTGGAAAACAATCCACACTGTGTCGTAGCTAAGGAACCGACCAAGGCTACAATTACAGCCCTTGGGCGTTTCAAGAAACACTCATCTCTTGCTAACATCTTAGCATATCATTTACATCCTCTTAGTGGCTGTAAGGTACCGGACTTATTTGGAAAAATAAAAACACACAAAGAGGGAATTCCAGCCACTCCACTTGTTTTAGGCTACGTTAACCCTAAACGCCCCTTGGAAAATGCTCTTGCTAAGTACTTAAAACCTCTTATTACTTCTAAGTACTCCATTTCCAATTCAGCTAAAGTGGTAGAGGGTTCGGACTTTCCAATCTTAATATATTCCTTTCAAGTTAGTTTCCTTGGACGTGGTTTCATTCTTCCCGAGCGTGCCTCTGGATATAGTGCATTCATTTATTGAAGACAAACTTAATGGGTTAGAGTCAGATGTTTCTTAGATTCAAGCCATACTTAATGCATTGAGGTTTATTCAAAATCGAACATATTTCAAGTTTTATGATATTGCTTATCAACAGACAGGTGATGTACCGATGGGATCAACTCTCTCCCCCGTACCGGCGGAGATTCTTTTTTGAAGTTGAAGAAAATCATGCAATCCCTTTCTTGGATTTCCTTTCAGTCCGCGACCCTCGTATCCAGCGTTTGGCTTATTCTGTGTACCGAAATCCTACGATGAACTATACAATCTATACAATTATTCCTAGCTCCTCGACTCATCTTCTTAGCTATAAGCACTCAGCAATACGCTCAATGGCCAAACAAGCAATCACTCATTTGTCAAGCATAAACTACGTAAAGCGGAGATCCTGAAAAACAAAGGCATTACAACAACACATGGGTATGAAGATGATGTTGTGGATCGCATCTAGAATTCAGCTCAATACCACTATTTCAACTCTTCAACGTGAGAGGGAGAGACCCAGGTTTGTAGGGTCAGTCAACTATTACCCTGCATTCTTGTCAATTCTCAGGAATGTTTGTAATCGATACAACATGGCATTTGAAATTCGGACACCAAATATCTTATCAATTAAGAAGGTCAGAGACCCCATGGGTGCCAGTGAAAGTTTCGGAATTGAGAGCTTTCCCATGAAACCAGTGGGCAGAGTTCATCACAAAAATGCATATATTGGCTCCACAAAACGCTCTTTACAATTTCGTTTTTCAGAAAACATTTATAATGTGAAGACCTAGGCTATGAACTCTGCCTTAGCTCGACTTAAACCCAAGGGGACCCATTATCCTGTCTGGAAAGAGGACAGTATACTTTTTTCTCCGTCAGACGTGTCTACTCTACTTTTCACATAGAAATTGCATATCTACTTTCAGTTACAAGTCTGTTGTAATGAATCATTACCTAGTGAAATACCACAACCATGGAAATTGTCATTTCCAGGAGAGTATCCGCATCAGACGGAATAACCCTGTAAGTTTTGGAATTTATGTCAAAGCTAACCTTATGTGGTTCAATTGCGTAATGTTAACGATCTTCCTCTTATAAATTGGTTTCCGCTGGAGTGCGGGGTTAACACTCTTCAAAATCGGACCTACGTCATGAAAGTTCTTACACAATGTATACATAGAGCACACTAGCATATAACTATTGTATTATGAGGACAGGGCATAGTGATCCCGAAAGATTTAACTTTTTCATCTGTAAATATTTTAACTTTTATTAAAGATTTACTTGACTTGTAGAGGTTTAATCCTTTCCAAAGTTTTTATCGTGTATTGACAGTGTTGTCTTTAACTTTTGAGTTCGCTACCGATACTAGCTGCACATAAAGCTTGATAATCCTATCCGCTTCAAAGTCCCCGTGTACCGTTTCAGCCACTCGGCTGTTTCAGAAACTTCAAAGTTTGTCTCCTCGTGTTCCTCTAAATCTCCTGAAAGGAAGTTTTGATAATTTAAAATAATATGAAATTGTTGATATGGGATTCGTGTCCTGATATGTGAAGGACATAACATGTTTCATGTAATAATAAACATATCGGATTTTGTCAAAAAAACAGTTTTTCTCATTGTTTTTTAAGCGTTACGGCCATCCAACGATAAGAATTGTTACAATCTCAGTGCAACTCCGTTTAACAACAAATCAATAAAAGAAGATTAACAACAGAGATAACAAAGGCACAAGACCTGAGCAGCAGTTTATCAGGTATACTTGAGCATACCCTGTGTGAATATCATGCGTAGCAGCACCTTTGAGAATTTTGCATCTATTTTAACAAATATTTGTAACAAAAACCCGAAATACATAAGAAGAAAGACAAAATTATTAGGTTTGTCATAAAGAGAACAGAAATTCGCCAGTAGCCTTTCATGTTCTTAATTTAGGATCAAAAACACAATCTCTAAATACACAATACATGCTGCAGAATGTGAAGTGGCAATTGGGTGACTGAAAAACTCGATATAATACAAAGGTACGGAAAAAGGCCCTGGAAAAGATTACGAGGCACCTGCCTAGATGAAAGTCGGGAATATGCCTGAGAGACAAGGGGAGAAATTGGAATTATAAGTTTGGTTCTGTTCTAATAAGTGAAAATTCAATGCATATTTTTATTGTTCACATAACTTTCCCAATAAGTGTGTGTTATTTATATAAATTTCAGCAAAATGTTTTGAAAGTCGAAATTATAAATCTCCAAGCAAGAAACGCTCTGGAACTTGGCCATTTCCACGTTGGCTATCTTTAAGGGAAGTACTTTCTTTTCAAACTAGACTGATAATCTTGTGTAACGTTCCTGACAGCAAAGATTAGCAAGAATGGTATAGAATGTGTATTTCAAATAATTTTATTTGTTTCAATTTTATTAAAATACATGTCGATGTGAGAAGTATCTGGGATCAATTTTCAAAACAGTTGTGGTTTATTTTTGAAGCACACTTTTTATGCAGTGTATCGCGCAATTATATTTTGACATCTGAGATGTTAAATATTTGCCAGTTCCCCTGTCTGTTTTGTGGTCAAATCAGCAAACCTATACGTCGAACACATTTGAACACTTTTTGTACTCATAGAGTGGATACACTTTGATGACCATGTGGGTCTGTAGGAGTCTCTTTGGGAACCTCATAGGACCTAACCACTTTTGCAGCAGAACGCCTTAGTGGCATATTTTCCATATCTTCAATTTCCTTTATTATCTTGCGTAAAGAGATCCCTAAACTGATTTTCCTAGCTTTTTGATGTTACATGCTCTTTTATGTTTAGGATCCGATATTTCCATCGTAAAATTCGGCTGTGTTCATCCAGGATTCTACTCTGTCTACACTATAATGTGGGAAGTCTGACTCAGCCGATTTCTCGAAATTTTAAGCAAATTTCGGAGGAGGGGCCAAACTGATTACCGAAATGTTTTATCAAATTTAGAGGATAAAGTAATACATTCATGTGAAAATCGCATTTGCCAGAAGGCTTAGTTTCTTGCTTGTAAGCAATTAGGTATCAGATTCTCCTAGTGCCGTTCGATTCTGAGAATAGTGTACACTGCTGCTGGTGAGGTAAATCATTGATCCGGATAGCACCCAGGAACTTCTGGGTGTCCAATATATCTACAAAAAGTTAGCACTTAGTTGTAGGAATTGAATAAACACATACTAAAAGCATCCTAAACGTAACGCCTCCACCTTAATTACTTTTAAAATTTTGAAGTGATTTTAATGAATCTGCACCGACATGCACAATGATACGTTACCAATGTCGGAACACATTTTTTCAGAATCGGAAATAAAGGTCATAAATTGCAGAGAAAAGCAGGGAGCCGTAATTGAATTCCTAAAAAAGAGGAATGTGTGTCTCCAGAAATCCACAAAAGACCCCTGGTGGTGTATAGAGCTGCCACAATCGATATCGAAGATGGATGGAGATGTTTCGAGAGAGGGAAAGTTCAGTGTCGGACAAACTACGGAGTGGAAGACCCGCAATTGCAGTACCAAATGCCAACAGGCAACGAGTGAAAGACCTCATCACAACTGATCGTCGTGTCACCATCCAATGGTCGTCTGATGAATTTCATTGTGGCCATAGTGCTATGGAAACGTTAATTAGGGATCCCATCTACAGAAAACTTCTTCGAAGTAGATCCCAAGAAACCTAACCCGTGAAAATTGTGAGCAATGTGTGGACAAGTGCCGGAACTAATTGGACTGTTATGAGAGGAAGTGTGAGGTGATTTTTTCTAATGTTTTGACGGAGGAAGAAACCTGGGTGATCTTTCATGACACAGAAACAAAACTTGCGTCAATGGAATGGCACCGCACACCTTCACCTTAACAGAAAATTTTAAAACAATTCGTTCTTCAGGGAAAGTAATGGTGACGATTTTCTGGGACAACCGCACTACCTATTTCTTTGAACGGCGTGTAACAGTGCTCACTAACTACAGACACTGAAGAAGGTAAAGTGAGCTATAAAAAAGAAAAGACGAGACATTACACTTCATAATGCTGTTTTGCAACATTTGGAACTTGAGGAACAGACTTGGAGTTGTAAAGGTGCTCTCCACAACACTCGCAAAAAAGTTCTTTACGATAGCGGTAGCCCACCCCATGGAACTTGTGAAAGGTGCGGTTGACTACAATTTCAGCGAATTCCTTAATTATCACAGAACTAAGGCGTATAATGAATAAACTCTTCTACCAGCTAAGCTAATTATAATTAATAAAGCTTTTAACTACTGAATTATATGCTTGTACTAAGCTTCTAATAGTGAATTCAAATGGTTGTTGTTACTAGTTAATTAAGATCATGAATAAAGTCTCCTGCTAGTCGTGTAGTAATAGTATTGAACAAACTTATAACTGGTAGTAATGTTGTAGCAGTAATTAGGATGAATAAAGTCTTAACGCTGGTTGTTAATAGTAATAAACTAATGACATAAACCTAACAGCCAGACAGAGATCTGACAAAAACTATGAATTGAGAAAGACGTACTTACGAAAAGCTCTTTTATTATATAACTCTGGAATCATCCAACGCACACACACAACTCGTTTCACAATAATGAAGAATCAAACTAATCACATAGAACGGAGCTCTCAATACAACAACAACAACAAACTCTCTCCTTCACATAAACCAACGCTCTCCGTACAACAACAAACGCTCTCCGTACAACAACAAACGCTCTCTGTACAACAACAAACGCTCTCTGTACAACAACAAACGCTCTCCGTACAACAACAACGCTCTCCCTAGATATCGCTGAACGCGCCTATTTATACTGGCTACCACCACGTCATGACTTACACTCATTGCCAGATCTCATTCAGCGGGTGAAATAACATCTCGTTCAGTAAGAAGATAATTTACATAGTAAAATAAAATAACCAGAGATAGTAAAATCAAAAGGAAAGTGAATCGAGAGTATACGTTACAGGCGGTGGTCGTTGTTCTCCCCTAATAGGGTCTTGGGGAAAAGCAGCACTCTTGAGCACTGTTTCCTGGGATGGAGTCCTTCCATCAGATGGAGAACTGGATCGGATGGAGAGTAAGTATATGAATATCACCCTTCCCCCTTTCTTTTTTCAGGTTGGCGTTTAGATGGTGAGTACTGGTTGCTGCTCCGACATACGGATGTGGTTTCAAGGAGTTTTCTCATCTTGGCTATTTACTTGTTTTATTTTCATCACCCAACACAATGCAGTGGAACACGACTCATTGTCAAGAAACTCATGTAAAATATCATTGAGACGGCCATCATGACTGCCATCCTGGAGGTAACGATGCTTATTTTCGCACATTCTAATCGTCCCATCCGACATTCTATTTCAGATAAATCCATGAAAGAAGAAATATTCTGGATGGAGTTGGGCCAAAACGCTGAGGAAGCAACGGTGCTTCGAATAGCGAAAATCTGAAAATGTACAGATTCCTAAGGTTAGTTAACTTAGTCTCTGCTGCTTGGAACATTACTGTTCTGGGTGGTGTAACGGTTAGCATATTGGAACGGAAATCGGGAGATCAGAGTTCCTTTCACTATCCAGGGCTGTGAAATTTTCAAGTTTTCTGAGAGATGTTACATGGATGACCAGTAACTCTCACAAGCAAATTTAGAATTTATATTCTGTTTGCTTTGAATGTTCCATTTTATTTCAGTTTAAACGCCTACAGTATCATGTTGTCAGTTTTGCGATGAGTACCAAAAATG
Organism: Macrothele yani; assembly: GCA_039090855.1. Taxonomy (NCBI): domain Eukaryota; kingdom Metazoa; phylum Arthropoda; class Arachnida; order Araneae; family Macrothelidae; genus Macrothele; species Macrothele yani. Next base: position 177,942,432 of record CM077034.1, on the reverse strand, counting down.
CTGGGTTATTCGTTTAAAGTTCTTGGACTCAACTGCAAACGCGTGCTTTTTCTACCAGTTCTATGTTTGTAGCCCCCGAGTTAGAAAAAATTAAAACTTCTACATCTTGCTTCCACATGGAAGAACACCTATGTCTTTGACCCTGCCACTCTTGAAGTAGGAACATTTTTGCCCTTCATAAGAACTACAGCTTATACTGATCACTACATAGTAGAACAAATGTAGATCTTTCAATATTATTCTGTTCACAAACTATAAAGTCTGGTTTCATCCAATTGTGCCGGTAGAAGTATGGGTTTAATTCACCTTCCTAAATTTCTTTCTTTTTAACACTTTAAGTTCAATATTGTCGTGAAACAGATTTCAACGTAATTTCTGGAAAACGCTCCTCCAGAAAACCGCAGGCGTATTTTTCACTGATTCCAGACAAGGGCGGTTATAAGTAAATTGAACTTGATTTCGAAAATAAATTAATTAATTAATAAAATGGGAAACTAGCATTTCTGTTCAGCAGTGACGTGTGAAGGGAATTATGTTACAACTTCTAGGAAATTCCGGATTTAAGGCAAAAAATTGCGTTAAACTATAATTTAATTCTATAAAAATACTTATTTCTCTTATATAGCAGAAGTGTGCATTTATTAGTTAGAAAAAGTAAATATATTAGATAACTGATAGATATCAATTTAATTTCTTGACTTTTTTAAGACTTATTCTGTTGAAAATTGCACTTGTCTTAAAAGACGAGTGCTGACTAATCCAGAGTTCTTCCAGATGACAGCGCGTGTCCAATCTACCCTACTCGAAATGGGTGTGGGTTCGAATCTCGATAAGACACGATACTGGCTCTCTGACAAGAAAGCATGGAACGTTCACTATTTATATCCGAAGAGAAAGGAAGCGTCTGTGGTTGTTTATGCTCTAAGTTTACCTGCAGTTACGAATCTTTAATTCTTGACTAAACCCAAGTTTGCTGTGATTGTGCAACCCTATATATGTTTTTCATGATTACTGGAGTCTATGGGTGCATATCCAAAATACTTTCAATGATGCTAATTCATTTCCTTTCCACTTATTTATAAAAGACTTTATTTTCCCTTTATTTCTTTTTCGGTGAATTGGGGGGGGGGGGACGTTTAACACAGTTCTGGTTAACACATCTTAACAATAGAGAACTCAGAATATTTTGCTAAAACTGACATTTTTCCGACTACGTATATATTCTATGGCAGAAAATGACACATTTTTGATATCACCTAAATAAAGGTTTGCCGAACACAAGTTGTTCGGTAAAAATATCGCCGGTGTTAAATGTGCACCGGAACTTGCCGCCTCAGCTCCGGTACATCTTCATTTTTGGCGAATATCTCAGTATTAGCTGGAGAACTCCGGAGCTCCGAAATAGACGTTTTTTCTTTTGTTTATTCGGTCTTCAGCGTTAACCATATAGGAACGCTCTGGTCCCGTGACCTGCAGCGATGATGACGCAGCTATTTTTAGCACTGTCTTCTCATTGGGTGAAAGGACAGGATACAATCAAACTTATAATGATGCAATGTTTAATGACGTAGCTTAAAAGGGGTCTCTGGTACTTTTTTCTTTAGAAATTAAGCCTTGCTGTATACTTCAAATAAACTCATTTGGCCGAGGATAATGAGGAGAGGAACAGCGAACAAAGCAACAGCGTGTGAATGCTTAGCTGTTTCATTTGGCAGTAAGCCCCTGAAATCGTATGAATTCTATGAGTAAAGCTGACTTCCTCATGACATAAATTAAAAAAAATGTTTCACATAAATGTACCAGTGAAAACGCTTCGTCTATACTTAAAATAAATTCATTTGCACGAGGTTTATGAGGGAGGAACATCGAACGAAGCAGCAGTATCATAGCTGTTTCATTCAAGCAGTGACAAAATAAATAGAGCTGTCTCTGGGTGCCGAAAGTTACTCTTAGAGTGCTTTTTTGGTAATAGTATTTGTATAAATTTTTAGATATATTTACAATCATTTGGAACGAAGTTCGGCTGAAGTCTAGGGTGTCCCAAAATGATTACCCTGATTTCGGAATGGCATAACTTTCCACTGATTTTGCTGATTTCGATTTTCTTTTGCAGATGAGTAGGTGCACTCTGAAAGTTTTGCTGGCTGTGAGATTTTGTACCGAAGTGCGCCACTTGCAGCGCTGTTTGCACAGAATCTGAAGGCATAGCTTCTACACAAGAAAGTTCTCATTGTGTCTTGTGGCTGGTGGCAGAGACAAAGTCGCCAAAAATGGTGAAACGAAAGTTTCAAACTCGTTACGGAGAACAACCACCAGATGTGAAATTGATAAATTCATGAGTTCGAAAGTTTTTAGAAACAGGTACAGTTTATAAGGGTAAACGTGCTGGGCGAAACTCAGCATCTGCAGAGACAGGTAAAAAATTAAAGTAGCCTCACCCAATCACCGCTAAAATCAGTGCGGCAAGCTGAACGTCAGTTCAAGGTACCGAAGATTGCAGTGAACACGGTACTAAGAAATCGGTTAAAATTCTATGCGTACAATGTGCAGATTGTTCAGGAATTCAACCCACAGGACGTTGACGCACGCGAGCAGTTTGCTAACATCATGTTCCAGAAATTGGAGGACGATGAACATTTCTTACAGCAGACAGCATTTTCGGACGAAGTGACTTTTCATATAAGCGGTGCTGTAAACAGACATAACGTGCGAATTTGGGGTTCCGAAAACCCACACACCGTCAGGGAGCACATGTGGGACAGCTCCAAGGATAATATGTGGTGTGCATTACGGCATGCCAGCGTTATTGCGCCTTTCTTTTTTCATGAAAGAACTATCACCGTTAACATGTATGCGGGTATGCTTGAGATTTATGCAATACCCCAATTGCAGGACATGCAGCCCCGTGCGTTTTTACAACAAGATGGAGCACCACCTCACTCGGCAACATATGTGCGAAACCTGCTGCACCATCACCTTCCCAATCGATGGATTGGTAGAGACGCCCCAATCCCATGGCCACCGAGATCAGCGGATATTACTCCATTGGAGTTCTTACTTTGCGGATATGTTAGAGACATGGAGAATGCTACACCAGTTCCAAATGTGCACATTTTGTGTGGATGAATCAGACTAGCTCTAGAGAGTGTAACTCCGCAAATGCTGCAAAATGTGTTGCGAGAGATATAGTACAGATATGACATTTTGCGTGTCATTCACCGTTCCCATATCGAGTGCCTCAAATAAAACTTGATTATAGTGTGCGTTTATGTGCAAAATCTGGTGTTTGTAAATATATTCACAATAAAGTTAAAAGCAGTTGAAATCATGGTAATCATTTTGGGATACCCTGTATTTTTATCGCTTCCCTATATATTGGGAGATGTTTTCTACGATATAATTTTATTTGCATCTTGAATATTTTGGGCCACCCTAGTAAAGAAATCCTGACCATGCCACCGCATTATTAGAGTTGTAACTAAAACTATAGCTAAAACTAGTACGTTTTCGAAATCAACTGTATAAAACTTCCATACACATAAATTGACCAGTATAATTATCTTCGTTCTACTAACGTTCATTTACTCAATGTCAATTGAGGGGTAGCATCGAACTAAGCAGCAGCGTTCTCCATATCAACTATCTAAAAAAACTTATTTTTTATGCCCTTTCCCGTTATTAACTTTTTGAAAAATGTGTTACACACGAAACACTCAGTTTTAATGTCGCCGTTTCAGTAAATTCTTGGAATAAATCAAGAGGTTCTTAGAAGGGGGGGGACCAAGAAGGTGCTTTGTACTTTCTAAAATACATTTTGGGGGCCATTCAGTTTTTCTTTAAAATGCGTCTTGCATCACAAATAAGTGTGCTTTACTTTAAAAATCATCAACGTAAATTGCAAACAAAATGGCTTTTTTATTAATGTTTATTTGGATGGGTTTCATAAACTTCCATTCTTTGTGAGTCGCCGTAAACAAACTTCTACATACGCCTCTGATATAAATTAATCTGGCCGATGTTAATGAAAGCTGATGCCAGGGGCATACTAATAGCCCCCGAACACCTGCAGTACGGGGCTGTCAAAAGGGCATCTAGCCTGACAAAAATGATTTTACAAAGCTTTTTGCGGAATCTTCTTATGAAACTGGTTACATAAATAGCCAAGAATTAAGACAGATTTAAGTGAAGTATTAAGAAGAAAAGCATTTTTTTTCTCAATAAATACGTAAAATCATTTCCGCTGCTTTAGTTTCCAAAACCTAGATGACGGGAAAGCAGCAATTCAAAAGAACTTGAGGACCCTCGTATGATAATAGCCCTTTCTGTTACAACGAGCCCCAAGTTCAAAGCTCTTGCAATAGTTTCTATGCAGGTACGTTAACAAGACAATGTGAGAAAATATCAGTTCAATGAGCGGAATTTTTATACCAATAAAGATAAGGTGTTATTTATTACAGTTGTTTGAACATAACTATGCATCCTTCCAAATACACTGGCGGAAAGTGAAAAAAGAACACCAAGAAGGAGACCTCTCATACCAACGAAATTTATACAGCATAATAACGGAATACAGAGGATAGCGCGATCAAAACATTATGGCAAAATACAGCTGTATTTGCTGGTAAACTGAAAAATAACATTTCCATGTAACATGGTTAGTACGAGGTTGAACCGCCATGAACTGCGTCACACTGTGCAATTCTGGCATGGAGTCTGTCGTACAGATGTTGGATGTAAGTTTGGGGTATTGAGTTCCAAGCATCCTCAACCTGGACGCGTAAATCGGGAATGGTCGTGGCTGGCCGCGGATAAGTCGTTGTCCCATAAAATCCCACACGTGCTCAATGGGGGAGAAATCCGGTGAACGTGCAGGCCATGGAAGTTGTCTCACTCCCTGAAGTGCATGATACGTTGCACGTGCCGTGTGTGGGCGTACGTTATCTTTCTGTAAAACACCACGATGGACCGACCTTACAAAAGGCACAACAACGGGCTGAATAATGTTGTTGATGTAGAAGATGCTGTTTAAGTTACCCGGTACAAACACTAGTTGTGTACGGGAGTGATGGCTGATCGCTCCCCACACCAGAAGACCAGATGTAGGCCCTGTGTGTCACTGGCGGATGCAAGAAGGGTGGAGACGCTCCCCTGTGTGTCTGTGAACACGCATACGGCCATCGGAGGCCCCCAAGTAGAATCTGCTTTCATCGCTGAACACGACAGATCGTCATTGCGTTCTCCAGTGCAGACGGTGGCGACACTACTGCAGCCCTTCCTGACGGTGCGCTGGAGTAAGAGGTACACATGCCAGAGGCACACGTGTAAGTAGTCCTGCATCCAGTAGACGGTTGCGGATTGTTCACACAGTCACCTCAGGTGCATCGGCAGCTCGAATTTTCGTCGCAGTGGATGTTCTGCTTGACAACGCCGCTCTTCTTATGCGTCGATCGGTCCGCTCATCAGTCCGTCTGTCACTTCTCGTGTGGGGATGTTCCTCGGACCATCTACGCGACCATCGTATCACCACCGATACTTCCCGTCCAATTCGTTCCGCAATACAACGATATGATCACCCGGCCCCGCGGAGTCCGATTAGACGACCTCGCTCAAAGTCCGATAACTGCTGAAATTGTACACCTCTTCCATGTCCAGGCATTGCAGCTTCTTCAATGTCTTCGCACGTGTCCGTACACCGTTTTTATGGCTATAGCTGTCGGCGCTCGAAAGTCATAGGGCTGAGAAGGGACTTTATTTATTCTTGCTTTGAAATTTGTTACTATAACTTAGCGTTCTTTTAGCGATTTCAGCACATAGTTAAGCAAGCAAAATAGGGACCAACTTGTTGTTCTGGGTGAATAAAAGGCGAGGCTCTCCCCTCGACCTTCCTCCCCACCCCAAGAAACAGGCTTCAGCCTCGGCTACTAGGCACATAGCTGATGACATCTCCATCTTATTATTTTCTCCAAGATCACCTCTCGGTATAAGAATAAATGTGTAGTTAGCGTCCTAAATTTTTTCCCCGCGAAAGTTGAAGTATTTTAAAAATGTGTGCCTTACAGATTTTAAAGTATGCAATATCATAGCAAAAGGTGAAACAAATTCATCTTTATAGTGCATTTTAAAGGGTTTTAGGGTAATATTTTCCTGCAAGTACGATGCTGTGAAAAGAAGCTGCGGCAAGCCTAACACAACGATGCGGAGACGACGTGAAGTTTTGCTACGTTGAAACGGAGGCCAGTTCACAGGTGTGAGTCTACAACAGCAACAGGGTACGTTCTCGTCAGGAAAGAGTTGCACATTGTAGTGCTACGCTACAGAATATAGTTCTTCAACTCTTTCTCAGTGTTTTTAAAGCACATGTTGACAATTTCTTCGCTGTTTCGCATATCATTCCCTCTCACCAAATATAAAGTTCGGAAATGCCTTCATTGCTTGTTCGGGAGGGTGAAAGAATATCTCTAGTTCTCACCAACTGAAGTTTGATGTGAAGCCGGAAGTTTCGTTCTTAGTTCTAACTGCTTGGACTCGTACCTCATTTGGTATCCAAGAGCTCTTTCGTTTCTGCTATGAAATTGGTAGTTTTTTAGTCCTGCTCGCACATAATTACTGTTGAGGAGACAACAAAAAAAAGAGGCAATGTGGATTTATTTTCTGTAGCGTAGCTTTACAAAATGGATCGCTCTCCTGCCAACATCGTAACCGATTCCTGTTGTACTCTTCCGCCCGTAAATTGGCCGCCGCAACGAAGCTTTCTTTTTAACGGAGTAAAGTTTTGTTTGGCTTGACATCGCCGTCGCAGAGTTGTGATAGGCCAGCCGCAGCTTCTTTGAACAGCGCCGTACTCGCAGGTAAATATTACGGTAAAAATATTAAAAATGCACTTTTATAAAGATGAAATTTTTTCGCCATTTGCATGAAATTGCCTACTTTAAAATCAATACGTCTTACTTTTTTGAAATACATCACCATTCGAGGCGAAATAATTTAGGACGCTATAAATTACACATTTACTACCATCAGACCGATGGCAGATTTTTAAAACTCACGTTGAAATCCACGAGTCATTGAAAAAATAACCTTTAGCATAATGGCGTTAGCAGGAGGCGCAGAAAAGTGACTTATCAAAATCATGAAGATAATCAGTCGGATATCGGTGAACGCACGCGTGAAGCATCAGACCACGCTTGTAAAAACAGAATAAGTGACATTGGGAAATATATCATAAGGAAAAATCAGGTTTATGTCTTGCCAAAAATGTATTCATAAGTAACGCCTAACGACTGGATGGACGATAAACTGCCTACGAAAGGGCAATGTTGAGAAACTAATCCAAATCCGATGCTGAGAAACTAATCCAAATCCGATGCTGAGAAACTAATCCAAATCCGATGCTGAGAAACTAATGTGTGTTCTATATGACTGATTGACTGATTTTTTTTTTTACATATCTAATTTGATTTCAAGTGAATATTACGTATTTTACCGTTCATACTGTTGAACTCCTCCAAGCCTACATGGTTTGGTGAAATTACTTATTGGAATCCTTCACATGCCACAACTGTGATGATCCCCGTAGAGAAGCTATTCACAAGACGTACCTCTGGAGTGATCGCCTGTGGGTTTTTCGGGGAGGCTACCCAGTACGGGAAGGGAACGTGGCTGTCATGTGTTGATCTTCTCCCTAAGCTCAGGAAGCACATCGGTAGAATCATTGGCAGCAGGGTTTTGCTCAGAAAGGAATGAATGATCTTTCACTCGCACAGGGTCGACTACAAGCGTAGGAATGTTTAGGTGCAGGCTTCCTCATTATGTTTTACGGACTACGAGAAGACAACACAGAAGGGGAGGCGTCTTTTCCGGTACGATTCTCTCTTGCGACGGGGTTGAGAATAGATTTCATCTTTTCTGGATTTGTCCAAAGATGCAGGATATGTGGAGGCAGATCATTTGCTTCAATGGTTTTTTTACATGCGGTTACTATTTGTCTTGAGTTTAGTTAGTGTTATTTGATCAGTTCTTTGTGATCGAGTCATAATTTTATTGTGATAGGATACATATAAGAAGCCGCTAATAAAGTACGTCCATGATTTTTTACTATTTTTACACCGTCACCCTTCCGCATATCACATTTCGTCCGCTTTCTGACGACCCTAAAAAGAACGTCCAAATTCCTGCAACCCCCTTTACTTTCGACGACTGCTTTTTGAAGTCCGTTGCGAAACAGAAAGAAAATAAATTATTTGAAGGAATCTTTCATAAATTTACACCTTTGTTTGAGAAATTATTTATTATTTAGACATTAATTTATTCCAAAATGCTACTCAAACTTTATGATCCTAAAGTAAAGATCTACAAATGAAGAGACGCATTTAAGGTTGAAACAGTCCCGATCATAGCATCTACAAAATACGATAGATTTGGTAGTTCAAATACGAGAAGATGATATTAATATTCTGATTCAGCTAAATTTCATAAGAATTTTGAAATATTTCATACCTTCAAATTGATAACGAGGAACAGTACACCATATGATACAGTACAAATCGATATTTTCTTTGAGTTGTCTGCAAGACAGTTTTATTCATGTCTGTAAAAAGAAGTTGACAAAATGTTTACTGCCACCAAACAATAAAAAGCACATGTAATATTTCGCTCTTTGCTTAAATAACCAGGTCGTGAATACGCAAGGAATGCTTATAGCGTGGTAAATCCATTTAATTTTTATGGTATAAATTTATATAAAGATTCGCCAAACCTTCACAACACTCCACTGACAGGGTTTCTTAAGGCAACGTAGGCGAAAAAGGATTTACTACGCTATAAGCGTTCCTTGTGTAACATCCCGCATACGCACAAAAAGCATGTTCGAATAACTTTTTGTATTCCTGAGTACTTCATTTTTCTTGAATATTTTTCAAAGTTCGTTGGCTAAAAAATTCATGCCATTTTTTCCAAAATACAGGATTTCCAGAAATCGAGCTGCCATCAGGATAACGGAAGGGTTATTCAGAATACATGAACAACCTCAACAATTAAATGCTTAATATTTACTACATAAAATTATTTTTTGAAACGATTTTCTGTAATTTTCGAGTGTTTTTAAAGAGTATTACAATAGATACGTATTTTGATTTTTGATATATTTCGGAATTTTTTTAATCGCTTTGTATATATGCAATAGCAAAAACAATTTTTAATTTCAGTTTCGGAAGTCAAAAAACAGTTTATCTTTAAAATTCTGAGAAACAGATTAGATTTTTTTCTTTAAGAATTCCTTTCAAGTTTCTGGGAGGGGAACAGTATCATCTGACATTTGAAAAACATTTTGAAGATGTTTAAATTTCTTTTTCTTTTAACCTGGTAATCACAATTAAAGGCGAGGGGTACCGAGCTCTGTAATGAAACTTCCCTTGAACGAAACGCAACCACGGTTGATATGCTTTCCCCTTCAATTTAGCCTTATTAACTGAATTAAACTATTGAAAATGAACGTAACTGACTGTCTGCATCCTCGTAAAAACCTAACGAATACCAATAAAAAAAATAAAAGCCGAAATGAAATAAAGCGGGCTCCAAATCGGGGCCAGTGGTACCGCTCTGTGCACCATATGAATGAAAAATTTCAAATAGTGAAATCAGAAGTCTCACAGAAATATAAAACCTAAGAAAGACATAATAAAACGCAAAGAAAATTACTAGAAACTTCCGAAACAATTTTGATCTAACGAATTTTGCAAGGTAACAACGACGAAAAGAATCGCAATAGTCATGATTTCGCCCTCCGTCTGCACAGTAGTCAACCTGTAGGAAAAGCAAAAAGACTCTATTATCCACACTGGCGGCTAATTACCAGTGTCACTTGCAAAAGCGGAAAAGCACTGAAAACAGCAGTAAGAGGACTACCTCCTACACGTCCTGTAAGAAGGTGTGTAAGAAGAAAGACGGAAACAAATAGGAAACAACTTGCAGTTGCTGTGAGAATGCGTTAAATCTGATAAATTCCGTAAGAAGGCTAACACTTACTACGAGAAGGTAATTTCATTTTTTTATTTTCCAAAATCCGCATCAGTTTCGTCTTATTCAGATGAGTATGGGTATCTCCTTCTATTCGGCATGGCGCACAATGAAGTACTCGGTCCAAACAACTTGACGCCAATGATTGCTAGGAAATCTATAAAAAATATTCCGCCAGATAGCGTACAAAATGGCTGAACTGCAGTGGGTACCAAAAGGAGTTTAAAAATTTGTGGTTCTTGAACACAGGAACAATACCTTCAGATCTTATGTAGAGAATTTTAGTAATGGAGTGTCTGACCCCAGGATTTTAACAACTGTTAGAAATAGGAAGCTAGGAGGTTTGGGCTAGAGTACCCGATATGAAAGTGACACTAAAGCAAAGTAGAAAGGAGGAGGAAGACGCCCTCATTTATAACCGGTGGGCTCGTACCCAGGGCCCGACGGCTTAACGTACCCATCCGACGAACGGCGGGTATTTAGTATTTCGAATGTTCTTACCTGCCCAGGATCGAACCTGAGATTATCTCCACGGCAGTCATAAACGCTGACCACTAGGCCACCCGCGGCCCCACAGGAACAATAAGTAGTGAAGAACTCTATAAATCTTCGGGTAGCTGAGAGACACAATCTAAGTATTTCTATCTTGTGCTACTAGAAGATGTGTGGAGCTACGAAGGCCAGAATATGTAAAACAATTGTCACAATGGAATGTGATTTGTTCAGACCTCTGCACTGACATCGCATTTTGACGAGCAGCTGCCCACCAGGCGTTATGACTACTCACGCCAACATCTGCTCTTGATGTAGGAAAACGGAAAATATCTGCACATGTAGCACGGTTCAGTCTTTACAGAAAAGACAAAATGAGAAGTAAAAGTCTGAATGACACATTTTTCCACGGCTGGAGACATAACCGGTTAGCGCCCTAGACCTGGCTCCACTTCTAGAGATCCGGTTTACTCGAAACATACCGTAATTATTCTCAGATTCGTAATTGTCAGTATATCTCCTCTCATACGTTTCAGTCGCAAGGATTCTCGACCCGCATCAGTTATATTAAAATCTTATCCTATCCCTAGAAGCAGTAGGCAGGAACTGAAGACGGGAGTCTATATGTGGATCTATAAGTTGGTGTCGGTCGTCGTTGTACACAAAACCTAGGAAATAGCAGAAGAAGCGAAATTGTTTTGTTCTTTCGTACTGAAAATTGCATTAACTACTATCTTAATCTATTTCACACATTCGCAGTGGCTATTTAAAATGATGCTGAGTGATGCTTCAAAATTCACGACTAGAATATGAAGTTTTGAGCGGTGAATTAATACATGCTACATGCTTCATATTTCTTGTATCACTTAGTTTCTAACGTATATGTTCTGTGGCAATTAATATGTTCTAGATTAAAAAACAGATTTTGTGGCATTATGCTAAAAGTACAACATACTCATAATAGAAAAATATGTCTAGACACTGAACACCCATGTTTAATTCAGAAAAATATATGTGAAATCATTGATCGTGTAAATGTGATTTTTTTCACAATGAAGATCATGTGTTTATTATGAAAATACGTATGCAGTAAATTCATCGAATGCAAAACTATATTAAAAGTGTTAATAAACTTTTTCTGTGTTAGTTGCGGAGAGTTTCTGTTAAAGGAAAAGTGATACGCTTCATTAAATTAAGGAAAGAAAAGAATGCAGCGGGAACATCCGAAAATGCATTACTATCCTTTATGATATATACGAGCAGTAGATGTAGTTGTGGATCAGGTAATCAAGATACAGATTTTCCGTCATTATAAAGGCGAATCCTGTTGATTCCGTCCCCATGTGCGTTTTTCTAAGAATATTCCGAGAATCCTGCTTCCTTAGCATGTATTAAAAGTATACTTGTCTCTCCAACACTAAAACACATTAGAAAATGTGTAAACCAATTGCGTTCAGTGATCTTTATACACTGGATTCTTAAATTAATGAAAGAAACACAAAATCAGGAATAATGCAAAATAAACTTACCAGATTTTAAAAACACTTGGAACGATCATACAAATATGAAAAACGTTGCAATACCTAACAGAAAAGTAATGCCATCAGCGCATGAGGTGGAATCGTGTGCATGGCAGTATGGCAGTCCAAAAGTAATGGAGGCTTTACTTGCATTTCACGGGGAAAACACGGAGTGCGATTACCCGAAAAGCTATACAGCTCGCAAAACGAGCCCTCGTGCTTTTTCAAGGGTGTGAGTGAGAGATAGGGCGAGGGGAATTAAGCTCCTCTTCTTTCCTAAAAGGCGTTGGAGTCCCGGAAGTATTTTGAGAGGTATCTGCAGACTTGCTCTTTTCTGGACATCCCACATATGCTGTATAGGGATTAGGCCTGGAGATCGTGCGAGCCACTTCTTCCTGTGAATATCATCACCCTCGAGTTATTTGTCGACCAGCCAACGTTTACGGGAACATTCATTACCGTAAACAAAAGCAAATGTGAACCAAATGATGTTGTTGATGTGGGAGGTGCTGTTTAACGGACCCGGTACAGACACTAGTTGAGTGCGGGAGTAATAGCTGATCGCTCCCCACACCAGGAGACAAGGTAGGGCCCTGTGTGTTGCTGGCGGATGCAAGAAGGGTGGAGACGCTCCTCTGTGCGTCTGCGAACACGCATAAGGCCATCGGAGGCTCCCAAGCAGGATCTGCTTTCATCGCTGAAAACCACAGATCGCCATTGCGTTCTCCAGTGCAGACGTTGGCGCCAGCACTGCAGCCGTTCCTGACGGTGGGCTGGAGCCAGAGGTACACATGCCAGAGGCACACGTGCACGTAGTCCTGCATCCAGTAGACGGTTGCGGATTGTTTGCACAGTCACCTCAGGTGCAACGGCAGCTGGGATTTGCGTCGCAATGAATGTTCTGCTTGACAACGCCGCTCTTCTTATGAGTCGATCGGTCCGCTCATCAGTCCGTCTGTGACTCTCGGTTCCACGTCTTCTCGTGTGGGAATATTCCTCGGATCATCTACGCCACCGTCGTACCACCACCGATACTCCTTATTCAATTCGCTCCGCAATACGACGATACGATCACCCGGCCTCACGGAGTCCGACTAGACGACCTCGCTCAAAGTCCTATAACTGCTGAAATCGTACACGTCTTCCATGTCCAGGTATTGCAGCTTCTTCAGGATTTTTGCACGTGTCCGTACGCCGACGACTGATTACATTCACTTCGACGTACTCCTTAAATACCACCGACGATAATTTGCATTTTATGCCGTGCTGTGGCGTAAGCGCTCACCGGTTGGTCCCGAAATTAACATCACTCCTACGTAAACTCGATCCCATTAACATATGTAAATTTCATGATCGTCCGCCAATTTCTTCTTGGTGTTCTTTTTTCACTTTCCGCCAGTGTATATATTAAAACATATATAAAAATAGAACTTTGGAAGTATTTTCCATGATTTTTAAATTTTTGTACTCTATGCAAGCCATCCGTTTAATAGTTTAAAACACCTAGCGTGACAACTGAATTAAAATTTTCATATTCTACTATTATACGAAAACAATCAAAGAAAAATAATTGTAATCTTCAAAGTAAATCTGATGTATATTCAGAAATGAAGAGGGTGCCGCCACGAAAAACATGATATTCCTTCTGGAACAACGAACAAGTTAAAGGGAAAGCGATTGCTGCAGCTAGAACTAAATCTTTATGCGGAACAATTTCAAGAATACATAAGACGAACTGAGCAGTAGTTTTAGTTCTAAGAATTAAACGAAAAAGAAATAATGCTTTAACATCGTATAAAAGTCGTTTAAACATTTACTTCGAACACCCATATATGACCAAACGACTTGCCTGCTGCAGAACGATAGTTTTGCTGACTATAAAACTACCTTTCAAGTTAACCTTCCTGTAATCTATATATACCCGCTATGGGAGAGCAATGAACGTTGTATTCTTCAAATAATTCAGAACGCTTCTGGAAAAAGGCTCATGTAAGACATTACCTGCTTAGATTATGCGACAAGTCATGTATGTATACAGCGGCGCAGTGATCCTAGCGCTGACTTACTCGTCCGACATGCGACCGGTTTGAATCGTGGTGAGGCATGGACTTTTTCGTTTGAATTACTTCACTGGATTTCTCATTTTCCAGGGATAGGGCGTATTAAATTAGGGACGGGCGACTTCTCGTATCCCATCGAGTTGTACACTGTGGTTGTTAAATCTCCATTCCTCCAAAAAACACAATTTTTCCATTGCCTAAAGTTTTCAAAATATAGAATATTTCTACTTTTTCTTACTTCATCTTCAGGTCACCAGGAGCGCGAAGCTCATATTTATATTTATAAGAGTATCACCGATTACCAAAAAATATATGAACCACTTTTTTGACAAAATGTTTTTAGCAGTGAAGAATAATACCTTACTGTCATTTTTGTCTTAAACATTTGCAGGGATTTCCATGCGCGATTGTAATTCATATCATATCTCTTTAGTATCTACTCTAGAATTCATATCATGTCTATTTCATATCTACTAATAATTCATATCATATCTCTTTTGATATCTACTCAATTGAGCAGATGTTAAAAGAGATATGAAAATTATTTTTTTCAAAGGAAATATGAAAATAACTTTTTTAGATGAATATCCTGGGTTACGTTGAAAATATTCTGTAAAGAGACTGAGTTTCGTAAAGCACATTTACTGTTGCTGCTAGGAGGCATAAAAATTGATATTTACCTCTGAGTTTTAAGAAATTTAAGCAATTGATCAATATTGTTTGAGAATTATTCCATTCGGAAGAACCACGTATATACCATATGTAAAGCAAAACGATTTTTTTCCATTCGTGGATACAATTTATTTATTTATTTTGCCTTTTTTATGATCAGTAACTTTATTCTATGCGGTTTGAAAATATTTCGTGGTGCCGGTATGCATTCAAAATGCGAACTGCTTTCAAAACTTTGAAAGCACGTTTTATTTATAAAATGCATTTACTCATGTATTTTTTCTTCTTTGGATTAAAATGGTGGCTGCTAAATTTTCCCTTAAGTTCTTTGGGACGTTTAGCACATCAGTGTGTTCTTGATGAATTTACTATCCTTATATTCGACTGCACGCTTTAATAAGAAAAGAAAGCATGCTTCTCTTACTTTAGGAGAAGGAGAAAACTAACAAAGAAAATCGAATACATTCATTTCCTATTTGCAGGCCTATGCAATACTAGTATATTTTACTAGATCGGCAAGTGTGATTATTATTTAAAATATGCGATTGCAATATTCAGTTGCAGAACTGCCATCTACTTTAAAATGTGTACTTAAAATTATTTTCAAAACAGAAAATTTCTAATGCGTAAAACTTACTTCAAAATCTGAAACACTACCCAATATCTCCAGCCGATGGAAAGATGAACACTACAGGGAATAAATGTGTGACTTTAAATTTATTAATAAGGTGAACAACCAATTAGTACTGCCGTCATAATATTCAGGTACAAAGAAAAATTCAAATCGTTTACCAAATCGTCGTTGCTCAGAGAACAATCTTTAATAGATAAAGGTCTGTATCAATATAAACAATCTTTAAGTATTTTGCTTACAGACGAAACCTTAATTTTTAAACTCAGTTTTCAGTAAATTATTATTAAAATAAAATTATTTAAGTTTACTTTGTTTTGAATCTTTGACTTTCCAAAGGCACAAGTTTTGGCTTTTGATTGGCAATCTTCAAAATTACGTTTTCCCATAAACGTTTTTCTAGTAGAAGTCACACATGTTGTATTTTAAACATAATCAAAAGTAAACACATTTCCCCGATTTGTGAGGTCCTAAGCATGCAGTGTTGTGGGCGGGGATTTCTCCTCAGATAGCTGATTCGTTTCGTCTGGAAACAAATCCGACTTTCCAAGAAAAAAGACTTTGTTCAACGGGTGCTCTTTAAATGGATATGAAGTCTCATGAGCGACAGAGCTTCGAAAAGTAATTTTGCTGCTGGAGCTCAGAACGTGAAGTCCAGTGTGTGTTCAAGTTTTCTACCTGCCCACCCACTACAGCGACGCCATTTGCACAATAATTTAGCTTACGATCTGGTCAGAGATAGGCATTTGTTTCTACTACGGATACATAATTGATAACTCTCAAAGTCCTTCCTAATAGGTATTTTTTTGCAGTTATGTGTATTTTAATACATGTTCCTTGAAAGAGGTAGAATCGATGTGCTGGTGTACTTATTTTACGTGTGCCTGTAAGTAAATGTCCGTGAATGAATACATTTAGAGTACTTTTTACAAAAACCAGCTTTTAAATAAGGTTATTTTAATATCTTCCTTATTATTCTTAACAACGGATGATATATGGTTCTAACACTGGATTTTAGATGTATTTCATGTATAAAGGAATTTATGATCTTTTCGTGACAATTTATATTCTATATTCTATTAAGGATATTGACCACTTAAAAATTAAATCAGGAGATTTCCCCATTAGATTTTAATGTTATTAATACATATATATATGTATATATTTCATAATCACATACAGTATTACACGTTATGCAAAATAGTCCGTATATTTATAAGAATATTGCATCAGCTTCAGAAATTTCCAGCATCGCTAGGGATAGGATTGCTGTGTTGTGATCGACAGCATGCGTTTTACAGCAGATGTCTTCCGGGAATCATCACGTTCTTGGTAACGTCGAACCTGTTGTGAATCTTTACCAAGTAGACAATGTTTCGTCTGCAACACGGAAGTGTAAGGACTAGATGCATGAAAATCTTTAATTATTCCTTATTATAATTGTAGAGATGTTATTCACTTTCACTTCACCACTCAGCTGGTGTGTTCCGCGTAAGAAAGACATCCATATCCGATGAGTTATGGATTTTCAAGAAATTCGTAATGCCGCCTTGCTGACAGGTTTGTAGCGATAACGTACCTGCTGTCCTTTATCCAATGTATTGCTAGCAGGGCAATGGAAATCAAAATGGATGGCTTTTGAAACAGTCATCGGAAATAATTTACACGAGATAATCCTAAGAATTTGTGATTATCGTATTATGCTGTACAGCCTGTTAAAGGTTTGTTCCTCAGATATTTTAAAATCCATGTGTTCACGTGGTAATAATCCTTATAGGAAGACGGACATTTCCAACAGCATAGGGTGTGCAATTCTTTGATGGTGAACATACCCACATACACAAATCGTGGGCCAGCGTCTCTCTTCAGAAATGTCTTCTGTCACGTTTTGTGAGGTTAAATAGAGACAGTTTTTCCACAAAACTTAGCCTTTTCTGTTTTGGCTTATGCTCTGTCCGGCTGCTCACATATTTTACTTCCGCATAACTAAATTCATAGAAAAACGAAACTATCTTATTCAAACCATAAAAACATGTTTGTTCTATTGTAACAGTCTCATAGCCAGTCGTGAACATGAGTGCTTAGCTTTTTCCGTCTTTAGCTAATACTTAGTTCAGGCCCTGAACTCGAAACTGGCATGAAGAATGGGCAAAGCTTCGGTCTAACGGCTTTACTCCTCAACAAGATGTTTGAATTTAGAAACGGGGGACTTATATCATTCAAACAAGGCTGTTTTCGTTAAATCCGAAGCAAGGAAAAAGAAAATTCCTTGTACATGTGAGCATGATGATCCAATCCGTCCAGAGAAAGTCGGCATTTCAAAGTGTTGCTGATATCTCCATGTATCTCTGTTTCCAAATATTTTACAGCGTATCTGTATCGGTGATGCATCTGGTAAAGTGCATTAATTTACAAATGCGTTAATTATTTTGTACTAGCCGAACTGAATTCAGATTGTATGATCAGCGCATTGTGTATCTCTTAAATGAAGACATGATATTAATTGTTCTGTGCTCAAGAGATTGTTTTCTAAATATTTCGTGAGCCACTTATTTCTGTCACTTAAATGTGGAAAAAGTATGTTTTCTAGTGTACTAATGTTAGAATAAGTAACATTTATCGTATTTGAAGATTAATTCTAATTTTCCATCTTTTCTTTCAGTAAATCTTAAGGAAAATGAAATAAATATAGCAATATTTACATAAAGTTGCTAACCATTTTCTATTCTAAAAGAACATACAGTTTCATGCGCTTCCTGTGCGTAGGTGTTCGGAAGCGAAGGACTTGAAGTCTTTCGAATTGGTATTTGCTAACCGGATAATAACAATACTTATTCCGAAGAAATACCACCTTTTCGAAAGGTTTAAGCGTTCCGGGACAACTGTTTTATTTATCCTAGTCCAAAAACCGCGTTTGTTTGAACAGTGTGAAAATCCTTTGGTAACATATAATTGCAAGGATTGCATTATTGAAAGAGAATAACAACAAACGTACTTCGTTAAAACTAAATTTAATGTTTCACCATGCCGTTCTTCCTTTATAAACAGATAAGCGTAAAATGCAAATCAAATTGGTTTTGGTGGATTTGATTTGTCTATACTTCATTTATATGCACGACTGACGTGCTGTACATAGAAAACAGTCACTAGTTTATCAAAACAGCATCAACGTTCACGCATGAGTTCGTAGGGAGAAGCTATTAACAGAGCTAGCCAAATCTTCCACCATGGTTTCATTTCTTTCTGATATTTTTCCTTTTGGATTAATAATTAATTACGTAGCCTTAACTAGAATGCCTCCCAATAGTATAGGTATTTCGTAATGACTTGTTTATCCAGTGTTCATTTTGTTGAACTCATTCGTATTCTATACAAATACAACTACAATATTTTAGGTGAGTTCGCATTTATAAGTACAACTACAATATGTTAGGTAATTGTTACGCCAAATATGATTTTTTTTTCTTTTCAATTTTTTTTTTGAAAGATTTTTGTCACCACTTGGTGTTCCATAAAATTTCTCTCATTATTATTGAAGTTTTCAGTTTCGGTGAACGTCTTTAACGAACACTTCCATTTAGTGAATAGTTTTGCAATTCCCCATCCCGAAATCTTATATACTGTATAATTCCGTAGTACTGTATTACACAAAATTGCGGGACAAAGGTACGTCGTAAAACCTTCGGAGATGGCTCATTTTACAGAAAATGATTTTAAGATTCCGGAAAAATTGAGTGGTCCAACATTCAAGCAGACCACGAGGGGTAAAATACTCTAAATGCTGTTTAGCGTCAGTTTAAGGAGTACCAAACGGAAGTCATCGCTCTTTCCACGTTAATAAGCGAGTCACGGAAAAAATATCATTGGCCGCCACCGGTAATCGAACCCAGTCTTCCAGATACGCGTCGGACATGCTACCACTGCACCACATTGGTGATTATGACCCATGTCGAGTATATGAATTAAGTTTAAGGAACATAATTAAAAACAAAAGATATAACATTGGATTTAGTTTTTGAAAATGTTTACCCATGCCCTATGTTGTAGGTAAAGCTACATGTTTTAGGTACTACATCATACTGCTGTAAGTATTTACTTCATTTTAATCTGTTATACTGCATCAAATTAATTAAATCATTAAAGGGTATTCAACATTATGGATATATACACACGAAACACATTATTATGGCCACATCCTACTTTTGACATCAACAGAGCGTAGCCAATGAGAGAAGGCATGTGCCGTGAGCTGGCTTTCAGGGTATATCAAGTGACATGTAGGTAATCATAAAACAAATCACTCGTTGTTCTCATCAAATAAAGGATCGATTTATCATATTTGCAAAAAGGAATTATTAGCGGCTTTCGGGCCAAGTGCTGCAATATTTCTAAAACAGCGCCGTTTATATAGTGTTCGAGTGCTGCTCTCGTTAAAGATTATCATGATTGAAGAAATAGCACCATTAGGAATAACCGACGTGAATACCTAGGGGCACCATGTGCCATTGCTGTGAGAGGTGAACGTCGACTTCGAAAGCACGTGAGGGCTGGTCTACATGCTACAGTGAAGCAACTCACTGGCCGAATGAACCAGGGGACTACCACATGTGTGTCTGAAGCGGAAGTTCAGCGAGCCCGGCTGCGTATGGGGTTCCGATGCAGACGAATGGTCACTGCACTTATGCTAACGATGGGGCATCGGCATAAAGGGATTACATTTGCACAGCAGTATTGGAATTGGGCCACCGCTGATTGGCAAAGGATTGCCTTCACCAATGAGGCACGTTTTCTACTTCATTGAAAGGATAGACGTTGGAATACAAGGTGAGAAACATCGGAAAACAAACATTCTTCAACCATTGCTAGAAGAAAGCAAGCTGATGAAGGCAGCGTTATGGTCTGGGGAATGTTTTCGTGATATTCTCTGGGTCCACTCATACCTGTGGAAGGACCTATGGACAGGAATCGTTATGAATCCATCCTTGCAAACCACCTACACCAATACATGCTGATTGTCATCCCTCCGGAGGATGGGATCTTCCAGCACAACAATGCAAGGTGTCGCACAGATAAACAAATCGGAGAGTAGTTGAAAGTACACGATAAAGACTTTAAACTACCTCCCTGGCCCCCTAATGTCCCCAGACGTAAACCTAATTGAGAATCTTTGGGCCACCTTGGTTATGTTTTTCGGTCTACGGATCCTTCACCACGCACCCTGCAGCAGCTCTCAGATGCACTATAGTTTGCTTGGATCCACATACCTGTGAACACCTCTCAGCACCTTGTTAGGTCACTTCCAGCCGGTCTACCTGCTATCGGCCGGAGCTGCACACGGCCAATACCCTATATAGTAGCTGGTGGTCACAGCAATGTGACTCGACCGCGTAATATGAAGCGACCACTTTTATTTGATAATCGTTGGTTTTTCTTTTTTTTTTTTTTTTTTGTTCACCGGCGACTTTGCATTAAATTAAAATTGCAGATCAATTGCTGTAACATTGAACTTTCCCAATTTCTCAAACACATAAATAAATTTTAAGTATCAACGTATTTATGAGCTGTACCTTCATACCTCAATAAAAGGAAAGTAAGAAAAGGGGGGGAACAAAAAGCGAAATGATTAAATTCTATTGAGTGAAAACTGTGCGCTATTAACTTAAAGAAAACAAAAATATGCTGCAATCACGGTTTCATTGGCTGAATATAAAACCGAGGCACTCTTATATTAAGTACACACAAGAAACAAGGTTATCACTGAACAACCAAAATAAACCTTTTGTTTGTTACAAAGGCTGCATATAACGAATCATAAAGTATTTGTCGTGCTGATTACAAATATGCTTGCTAATTTGTGCTATCGGGCATAGTTCTCGAGTAACCTTTAGTCTCAAATAAGTCTTCATTTTCGGATATATGCTTCACTACAAGCAATTAATTACACTTTCCTTAAAAAGTAGTTATTTTAGATTTTCTTGTGCGCTTTAATTGTACTATATCCCTTTTTAGATTCCAAAAATAGTCAGCTGGCTTTTTAGGGCTCCATTTTCCTTTATAGCGGTTTTCTGTGGCACGCATGTCCTGATGAAAACGTTCTCCGTGCTTATCGCTTACAGCTCCTACGTTCTGCAGGAATAAACCCAGATGCGAGTGAAGGAAATGTATTTAAGGGTCATATTACATCCGTTGACCTTATAGTTTTCTACAAACTCAGTAACATTTTTTTTTATAATTTTCTGCCTTCCAGTTACCTAAAAAGTTCAGTACCACATCTTTAAAGGACTTCCACGCAGAACCTTCAGTCTCATTCAAAGTGCCTTCAAATGCAAAATCACACATACCTTTCCGTATGTGTGAACCAATAAAAATCCGTTGTTTAATTTTGGCTTCAGATATTTTGGGAACTTGTTCTTCAGAAAACAAAAGGCTTCTCCATCATATTCAATATCTTTACAAGTTTTTTATCAAACCCAGTTTGATGTGAAGCAGTGTTAAGAACACGTTCTGAAGACTTACTGAAAACCCAGCAACAACATTTTTATTACCTTGAATTAAGGACTTTCTTTTAGGCCAGGTCTTTATAATGTAATGACAATTTCTGTCCCTACTGTTCCATTCACAGGGGAAGCAGCATAATCTTGTGTATCCAAGTTGTAGATCAAGGAGTAGAGCTATCACTTTAGGATCGCCACAAATATTCCATGAGGGTTTTGTGTATACTATACTTTGAAGCAACAATTTCATATTTGCGTATGTTTCTTTCATCTATGCAGCATGTGCAACAGGTACTGACGGATACACGCTTCCCTTATGAAGAACGACAGCTTTTAAGCTTATATTTGAAGAATCTATAAAAAGTCCCCATTCTTCAGGTTTGTGCTGCTCTAGTAAGTCTCCAATAAATAAATCTATATCATTGCAGTACACAAGATAACCACTCTTCGAAAATAAGTGTTCAAACTCTTGCTGTCGTCGATGAAAACTATATACTTTTGTGCTTGTACTGATCGTTCATTTCGCATTATCCAACCGTTGTGTAAAAATGAAACGTGTTTTTTATGCTACGACTAAAAGTCATTTTAAGAACGAATCTACTTTTGATCCACTACAAAAATAAAGGCCGCCCTGGTGGCGCAGTGTCTGAGCAATGGCTTCTGGTGATTCGTTTGAGCTGGCTTCGGATTCGATTCCTTGTGAGTCATTGATGTTATGTTTGTTTTAATAAACTGACTCTCTCTCTTCCCAGGAAACAGTGGTCCTAAATTACGGATGGGTGACTGCTAATAGCCCAATGAATTGCTGACCGGAATCGTTTATGGTGGTTCCATCTAAAATCTCTGCCTTATATTTCCAGTGCGAAAACTTCTTTACATATTTTCTATCCAATTGTTGTATTCCCGAGAATAAAAATTTGCACATCTAAAAAAGTAACTCCAACTTTTAGCATGGGATACTTAATACCTGCTAAAACATAACCATAATTATATTAAAAATCAATCATTTTTCTTTGAGTAGTGTTCAGACCTGTTAATAGGTGCCGCGACCTGTACATTGATGACTTTAGTGGACAAACAAATGTTGCATTGCTTAATTAGGGTTATGTTTTAGTAATTATTAAGTAACCCATGCTATAACTTAAAGAAAGTTTTATCGATGTGCAAATTTTTATCCTTTTGAATACATTCATTGCGAACAAAATATGTTAAGTTTTACCGATGGGAACATAAGGCAGAGATTTCAGGTAAAACCACCTTAACCCCAAAATAAGAAAAACAATCTAAAAAATATAACAATTCTATATGAAGTTTTACTACAATTTTGTGAATACCAATTAGGCATTGCGGAAATCTTTTAAATTTAACTAATAATAGATCTAGCTAGGTCTTGTACCTAAACTTCAATTAAATCTGAAAACATGTACAAAAATGCTCAAACGAACAGTAAAGCTGCCGAATTCTGCTGCATGTTTCAAAATGCTACGCGCATGGAAAAGAGTTATTATATAATATATCTTTGTCTTTTACATGGAGTCATTTAGTTTTGCTCGGAAACGGAACCGATTGTCCAAAACCAACAAAATTCTAAATTTGATTGACATCCACTTCTGATTTTGCTTCTGAATGTAAACATGCGCTATTTAAACGTCATTCACTAATTTTTAGAAATTAAAATCAGCAAGATTTTTCTTCGAGTTCAGCAGGAATTCCTCATCAAAAGTTTGCACGTTGATTTTATTAAATATTAACTTTAAAGAGATATATTTATCGTTCTTTGGATGAACTGTCTATAACATGAAGGCGTTGTTTGCACAGGGTGAGAGGTCCATTTTTCCTCATTTACAGATATGTCGTCTAAAAGTAAAATAAAGATGGTCTGTACAATAAACATGACTATATATGGTGCACTCTGCTTGCTGTGGAATGAAGCCTGTGGCATAGCAGTTGCCAAATAAAAACAATCCTCGTTTGTGATTCCGAAAATGCGATTAACTTCAAATTAAAACAAAATGGAGTTTTACCACTATTTAAATAGTGTCTTTATTTTTAGCGAAGTGAAGTCTTCAGACACCAGGGCAACCTATTGCGTATTGTCGTCAGTCACAATTCCGAAGTAAACTGCTGAAAACTTCGTTTTAAAATATCTAAAAAGAGGAGATTTTGTCGAACGCATTCAGTAGCAGAGATGAATGTCTTTCTTAAGACGCAGTATAGTTTTGTGGTGTTCAAGATACTTCGAAGGACTCTGTATGAAGTGACATGGAAACCACGCAAAAGGAAGAATCAGGTTCTCTTTATCTTCTGTTGAAAGTCTCACTCGGCTAAAACATTTTATGCAGAAATATCGTATCATTTATCTTTTTATATAGGTAAATGTCCAAGTGCGTTTTCTCGGAACAATTACGGAAATATGGACGATAATATTGGTAATACTCCACTGTTGGTAATAATGAAAATACAGAAGAATGGTAATTGTAGAAAAATGGATAAAAGTCACTTTCGGAAAACATTTACACCAAGTTATTTGGGGAAGAAGAATTACATTGCATGATGGTACTTCCCTGGTTTGTGCTTGTACCGAGAAATATATGACAAATGCTAACTGGGCTAACTGAGATTCATGTCAACAATCATTGTAAGCAATCCAATATCCCAATGTATTTACCCGGTGCAAGTAAGGAAATGTGGACTATAATATTTGAACTATAGCACGAATAGAGCTATTAAAACCGAGAAGAAATAGTAACTGCATTAATTATGGCTAAAAGTTACATTCGAAAAACATCTTGTAATTGGGGAAAAGACAACAATACTGTAATGAAATTTCTTCATGCGATGCATTTATGTGCAGAGTTTTAGTAATGTCGAAAGTAGTAATAATACTGGTCAGAGGCCACGCATTCATACGGAGCGAATTGGAAACCAAAGGAAATGTTATCAATGTTATCAGAATAACTACAAATGCTAATACACATTTCAGAACAAATAACAGTATTGAAAAATTAACGAATACACTACACCATGCATATAACGTAACACCTTCATGGATTGGAATATCTTTTTATGTTCAAAACAAACACTTAATATTTGCAGAGTTTGCGTACTCCGCCAGGAGGTTGAGTCTTGAAATGAGGTCCCCTCATTAATTAATTTCACTGAAAACAGTGTATTCCAGGGTTTTTAACCACAACATTCGTGAGGACGCTGTATCTATGTAGTTCATATTTTAAGCTATATAATGTTACAAAGATTCTTCGTCGATTCTGTTTTTTAATTTTGGAAGACCAAATATCAAAACGCGTAACATATATCTTGAAGTATATTTTCTGGAAACTGTTGTGATAAAAATAATCTTTGCTCCTACTGCTGTGAAAATGTTTTGGAGTGCTGAGGTGTGTTTACGCTTTGATTTTTGCATTTTACTTTACTAGTAAAATTCACCGTCGCGCTGTGCGATCCTGAAATATGTCCAAAAAATACTGCGTTGCCGGCATTTTCGAACCTGTCCATAAATGTCGGAATAGTGCGAGTTTATACCATGGAGGTCCTTCGAATTGCAGTAATTAAAACTATTATACATATTTTTAAAATAAAATCAATAAAATTGTATTGAAAAATGGGTTTCTTTGGTAAAAAATTTGAGCAAATCGTCTGCGGTGTAAGGTGCTGAAACGGAAAACCTTCGGAAGATATTCCTCTATGTTTACAAAAGTTATTTGCTGGACAACACTTTTTTGTGTATTCTGTTAAGTTGTAAGCGCTTATATGTACTTAAAAATATAGCATTAAAGAAAAGTCAGATTAATGGGATCAGTGTCGGTGTTGAAGTGTAGGTGAGGTAATCTTCATGCAAAGCAAATGGTATGAAGTATACTTTCAAAAATATATGATGTACCTTCGTACCGAAGTTTTTATATTGACAAATGTTCTTCTATCGAAGAAAATTTTGTTTACTTTTTTTTTATTTGTATTTTTTTCGATATAGGGACCAACGTGAGTTACTCACTGGGCTATAAGCACTCACCCATTCCTGATTTTGAGATACTTTTTCTAGGGAAGGGAGAGAGCCAATACCGCAAGACAAAAACAACATCCATCCCTCAATGGGATTCAAATCCGAACACAAGTCGGACGAATGGTAAGAAACCATCGCTAAGACCACTGCGCCACCGGGGCGGCAACATATATTTAAGCAGCTTCATGTAATTTCTGTCATGTGGCAATATATTATGTTTCATTCCTTGCAATAATATGCTGAATGAAAAGACATTGATCCCTAATGCATGGCAAGCATGAGCAATTATCCGGGAAGTAATCGACATCCTGTCTCTAATTTAAGGACAAAGCTTGCACAGAAAATGTGTTTGAAGAGCCAACAGACAACCTCACCACCGTGCGTTACACTAGGTTGCATCCGAGGTCATCGAATGATTAGATTCACTGCGTTACGTCCCTTCCCCATACTGCTCCTATAAAATTCTACAAAATATTATTTGCTCAACTATATCAACATGAAATGCTTTGATACACACTGGTATCTACAAAGCTGATGTATTTTAATGTTCCGTGAACACTAACGCCTCGTCGGGAAATTGAAATAGGACACATCTCTGACATTCGCAGCGAAAGCGCCACAAACGTGGATAGGCATTTTAGATTACCAAATTTTCGTTTAGTACGAACGCTGTCATTGTTTCGACATTCGGTAGTTTGAAACTATAGTTTACAGTCTGATGCGAAAAACAGTTGGCCTCTGCAATATATATAAACCTAAAATATGGCCTCTGCAGTATATATAAACCTAAAATATGGCCTCTGCAGTATATATAAACCTAAAATATGTTTCCTCCAAAGCCAGGATCTTATTATAGGTCACTATTCGAGATATTTTCATATTGCTACTGAGACATGCTTGCTGAAAATAATAATGGACAAAAAAAAAGAAACACTGTCAAAGTAATATTTACCCCTCGATTATTATATAAGGTGCGCGCTGTATGATATGTTCAATAAAGTTGATTATATGCTACTTACTTTTTTCTTGAAAGAACGGCGATAAACTTCTACCCGATCGTAAAACAGTTATCGCGTTCTTGAATATTTATCTATTTCTGAAGAAAAATTACATGTACAAAGAGCGTGTACTTTTTGTCTAACAAGAGTTTGCTTAAATTGAAAGCTAAACAGTTCTTCACAGTTGAGCTAAGCATTTGGTGGACGAATGATGTGTCATTTTGCACTTCACCTGGAATTACGTTTGATTAACAAAATTTTACTCTTTCGTGTAACCACGGATCTTTATGTCATTTCTACTATAGCTATCTTACTTCTTTGGAACAATTCTGCATTCAGCGAGTGGACTGACAAAGGTAGGTTCTTTTTGTCCCACCCGGATTTCAGTCAAACTTGGCACAGATGCTAATCTTCATTATTTACCTATTATTTCACTAACGATTTAAATCTATCAGTATGAATATGTTTCGGTCCGAAATCAACAACAGAAAATTAGTCTTAAAACGTTTCCGCGTTGGAATGTAAAAACAATCGATTTCAGTTGAACTAAAAGTGTCAAATAAAACAGAATGTATTACGTAGTATACAGGGTAATTACAGTTAAAAAGTAGGTTTTCAGAGTTGTCTGTAGAAATAAGTGTAGGACAAATCTCAGCCAAATTTGGTGCACATAATTCTCTGAGCATGCGGTTTGGATTTTCAAATACAAAGTTATAAATTCCGCCGTCAGGGCGAAATTTGGCGCTGCTGTCCCTGAGTTTGCATATTACGTAGATGATCTAAGGAATTTGAAGAATATATCACAGATACGGTTCTGTGAGTATACCTGCATGAACTAAAAACTGGATTCGTGGAACAACCCACTCGACGGTGGAACTCAACTGACCAGAGTGGAGCTAGCTCTCATGTTAGAAAATTTTCTTTTTAAAACAGCTAAGTTGGAAACAGTGCCTTGTTAAGCGAAGCTTTTTGAGTAACCCCATAACTAAAAGTCACAGGGTATCAGATCTGGTGACCGTTGCGACAATGGCATTGGAAATGACTAGCTAATCACTCTGCCGTTTGAAAAAACGCTGCTGAAGTAAGGCTTGCACATTTATTCCGATATGAAGGGATGCACCATATTGCATAAACATCATGGTGTTTGAAAAACTTCTCTGCTGAAGTGTTGGAATGACACCATCAGGTAAAGTGGGTACTATGACTCATCATCTTTCGAAGATTTATGAAAAACGTTTTGCGATTCCTTTATTTACCCGAAATTTGTTAGGTAACTTAGGTAATATGCCAATTAAAGGGACAGCAGCGCCACATTTCAACCAAGCGGCCGCAATTTAAACTTTTTTTCGAAAATCGAATACGCATACTCAGAAAGGTATGTACACCAAATTTGGTTCAGATTTGTTTGATAGGGTATTCTACAGAGAGCTCTGAACACGTTCTTTAATTGTGATTACCCTGTACACAAAATCTAGAAAAACTAAATGTTGCCCATAAATAATACAGCACTTCAATGTAGTTCACCTTTTTGAGCATACTCTTGTTATCCATTTCAACCATTTGTCAAACAGCCGAGTCTTGCTTTTTTTGAGAATTTTGCGGATTCCTAACGTGGGATATGGGCAAAGTGCGAAAGAATCTTCATTAATTTTTCTGGAAAAATTAAGTTAATAATTCCGAAAGGAATCAATTCGAATTCGCCACACAGAAAATTATTCTAAGAAGATATGGACGATTCATTTCTTTGTGTTTCCGTTTTTTAATTTAATAGAATCCATTGCTCATTTAAGAGACGCATATAGCGTATTAAATCCATGTATTTTTGAGGTGTAGTAAGCACAAAGATTCCATAAGCTTTCGCGCTCCACTGGGTTGATTTTTCAAGTGTCCCAGTGGAGAGCAAAAGCTTGGCCAATCTTTGTGCTTACTACCCCTCAAAAATAAACGGATTTAACACGATATGTGCGCCTCTTCAGTATTTACACTCTGGTGTATTTATAATAACGTTTTCATTGGGTTTTATTGGGAAGATTATCTCCTACCACGTTTTTAAAGTGAACCAGTTTTTTCGTCATTTAGATGGACTGGAATATTAGTTGTTTCGTTTTAACGTAAATATGGCTCTGATCATATCATATGGTGATTTATGTACACTGCCATAATGGAAATGCAGATGCACAATATTTTAAATTTAAATATCTGTTTGTGTGAACAATTAAAAATACGTTACTCTCTTAGAACTCTTTTTAAAGCAAAGATATAACGGAATTATAAACACTATTCAGTGTCTAGCCAAATTCTACTCACTTATATAATTTGAATCAAACCATAAATATTTTTATTATTTGTCAAAAACCGATTCAGAAGAATGTTTCACCAAATTATTTGAAAAACAACTTATATTAACATTATTGTAGTTGAATTTCATCTAATTCATCCATCACAGAAAATGAAGTTTAGTGATTACTTAATCGCGCAATTTAACTTAAGTTTTAGATATTTCGAGTTACGGTTGAACTGAGTTGAAGGCACAAAATTCTGGATCAGTTTAGCAAAAAGGTACATTGTCTGCAATTTGTTCCTATAGACATTTTGTCTTGCCAAACTGTCGTGTCGTTTTATTTCTGTATCTGTCAGAAATATGTACACAATTTTCCATACATATGAGGAAAATGCAGAAAATCTCAACAATTTGTGAAAGAAGATTTGGAAGTACACCAAAAGTCGGTATGTAACATAAAGTATAATGCGCAGTCAGGGTATAGTGTGAAAATCAATGGCATGAATGTATGCAAATATGCTGCAACACAAACGGTTTTTGTGGATGTGTGAGTCACATATTTTCATAAGAGTAAAAAATAATTTTGACGCAGCAGAATTGCTTTATTGGTTAAAAGAAGTATTTTAATGTTTGGACTGATGTGGTGACAGAGAGACAGGATAAAGCCACGTGTAAGTCGCAAGATGGCTGGATGTGATTTGGTCTGTGGTCCACGAACTTTGGTACCAATTTCCAAATGAACAATCAGCTTCTCGAATGTACAGCTGAAGAAAGCCTGTGGCTGCAGTAACCGCAGATGAAGAATATCTTCGATTATCTATGCGGAGGAACTACACGACTAACCTGTTTGTTCCATCTAACTTTACCATGCTGTGTGCTACAGGAGCGGTAGTATCTGCTCTCACTCTAGACAGAAAGTTTCACGAATGAAGTTCTTATGCTAAGAGACTATGGATATTCCTTACAATCCTTCATCCGGAAATATTTGAATTTGTGAGATTTCACGTCAGTTGGTCTGAAACCAAATGGAGATTAAGATTGAACAATACTTCGGCAGAAATTATTGTAGATTTTATTTCATGGGGTTACTAGCAGCGATAAATATAACTCATGCTGAGCTCGACCTTTATTTCCTTCCTAAACTATTTCGATTTGTATAAAACAAATTTTTTCATAGGAAGTGTTTCTCGAAATGCCTTATCATAGTCGCTGGAAAGCTTATGTAAGGCATTTGAAACTCCAATGCGTTATTTGGAAAGAACATGAATTTCTCTCGGAGATGATATGCGTGTTATTGAGCAGTAGTGAATGGGTTTAAGACCAGAGTACTTCCATATGAAAGAATGGGATTAAGACATATGAAATTCTTAAAATGCGATTGACTAGCATGGATTTAATTTCGTTGTCTATAATCTTGGTCACAAGAATCTTACAGATTCACTTTTAATACACATTCACATTTCCCATTTGCAGGCGTTACTTGTGTGTCATACACTTTTGCATGCGCTGTGTAGCCAGCAATAATTATACCATTCGTTGAGATTATTTGTTCTGATAAATGATTCTTCCTCAATAATTTAGCCAATGAAGCTCAGTCAAGTATAGGGCGTGGCCAATATTTTGGATGAAGCCATGTCAAACCGATAATTTTTAACGGAAGAATGACTCTTGATATTTTCGAAACTTATCTTTCCATTTTTATCCTTAGACTTTGTAAGTCTTGGTCCTACGAAGGTGCAGTTTTATAATGAAACAAGAATAATATTTTTGTTGGAGAAAAAGCACCTTCCAAGCAATAAGACAAAGGAACGTCATGAAATTCACTCAAAATATCCACCGATCCAAACAATAAACACACGCACAAAAATAATCCAAATCTATGTTTGACAAAGAACCCATTCTTCATTTATTGACACCCTGTAAAAAAATCCTGAGAAAGCGCTAAAATGGCAGAAGCATATTTGATACATAAGCCACATAAATTTGCATCTAAAACGCTGAATAGGAAATCACGGTTAGAAAAAACGAAATTTGGGTAAAGTACCTACGTACTTTTTCTGCAAAATGTTCGTGTGTAAGTCAGAAGTTGTATAAAATAACTGGTAGCATAATGTAAATAAACCTTAACAGGTAGTTGGCTGACAGTAAACGAACCCCGTTCTGCGGTGTTGAGATATAACTCCACGTCTTCATTTTTCGTAGTCGGATATTTTCTGAATTGAATTACGCCGGCAATGATGATTTCTGCAACTTGCCGTTTCGACACGTAGTACGCCCTACGTTCATCGTTGGCAATCTACTTATACAGAACAAATTAATTGCATTACCTTTATCAAACTATAAGCACTTCTCAATGTCTCCAACCACAAAATTATTACGCTTGTCTCAAATGTGTGAAAACTCTGAATTAAACCATGTGGAACGCCACATGGAATAGGTCTGCAGTCATTGTCA
Source organism: Macrothele yani (assembly GCA_039090855.1). Classification (NCBI taxonomy): domain Eukaryota; kingdom Metazoa; phylum Arthropoda; class Arachnida; order Araneae; family Macrothelidae; genus Macrothele; species Macrothele yani. The sequence continues at coordinate 177,910,798 of CM077034.1, read as the reverse complement.
CTGCAGGAACAAGCATTTGGCCGGAACGGCAGAAAGCTTCTTTAGCGGGAAGAATAAGTAGAATTCATTTACAGTCAAGTGAAGCTTAACGATTGAATAACCTGTTGATGATGCGATTGTCGGTGTCAAGCGAGGCATGTGTGGCTTAGTGTTTACGTTTATCAGCATAACTTATTTGTAGAAATTTATTGCTGTCTTCTTTGGTATCGCGTGTCGGAGAATTTCGTTTACGAGGATGACGTAATGTTGTGCATTCATTCTTGTCCAATGTAGAAAACAATTCTGTAAATGGAACTTTTCTCTGTATCCAAGTTAAGCCATTAGCACTTTTCAGATAGCACTGCCTTTGTTTCCTTTGGCCGTTTGGAGCTCTTGTGACGACATTTACATCAGGCGAGCTACTTCTCTGGAGTGAATAAATTAACACAGATTTCATCAATTCTCAGAACATGCCACAGAAATCGATCTCCTTCAGATTTGAAAGATGCAACAGCGTTCTGTAGGTGTCGACACCAAATTTCTTATCAAATGTCAGCGACTTCAAACGTGCACCAACTGGAATGAACAGTTGGTGATCATGGATGATTCTGTCACACTACTAACCTTTATGTTGACTACTGTAGCTGCGTGACGTTCTCTCATCTTCAGATCTTGCAAAATAAGCTATATCATACGATTAATGTTCGTTTCGGTAACAGTCGTAGTCGATACATTTTCCACCTGAACATTTGCTGCTATCTCTTTATCCTCGAAGAAATTGTTACATTAATGTTAGACACGCTTTTTGAAATGTGATAATCCCATACTCGTCTTAAAATCATCTCCAAACCAGACTAGATTTTAAATTTTCCTTCACAAGTAGTTTAATACTTTAACACATTTCTACACTCACATAAACCTGTACCCGCACAATATTTCCTGGTATGCACTTTGCACAACCCGTAAGTACGAAAACTGTGAATGAAAGGAAGGCTAACACTCATTTATCTTAGGGATTCAGTTATATTTGCTACAGAAAATGGAGATTTACAATTAATAGTACAGGTTAATCTTAAATCTTACCGAAATGTATTGAATGTATTAGGGTATTTAAAAAATGCAAAGCCGCCCTCAGTCGTTCCATTATGGATTACATATTATACATCAAAGTAACATTAATTACTATTGATTATAGGTTTAAATATGATTTATAACATGTTACTAATGGTAATCTGTTCTTAAAATAAGGAAACCAAGTAATATGTTTCTGTATTTTTTGAGATAATTTTTTTCAATTTCTAAATTTCCAAATTTAATTAAGTATATTCATTGATTCAGCACCTAATAAAAAGTGAAGATCCCTGTCTAGGAGGTAGAAAACCAACAAGTTGTGCTTTGAAAATGCGAAGGACTTGGGTCTAGCAGTGATCAAGCGGATTGATTCTGGCCATGCGGTATTGTTGGGTCAGTGTTTGTACACACGTGTTTTAAACTTGCGGTATTGTCTTTTCCTGAAAGAAAAGTGTTTAAATTAGGCACCGCGTTTGCTTTACGCCCATAGAGATGCCTCTTATGGGTGTTAAAGTCAAAAAGGAAATAAAAAAGTCCAATAAAGTAGAAATTTTGGTATTCCATGCAAACACCTGTCTTCAAAAAACTGCTGTATAACTTACTATTATACTGCAGTAAACAACAGAAGTGTGGAATGTGCACGTTCAAATATGTCTTATTTATTTCTAATATTCAGATTAAAATAGAAAATCGGGTATTCCATACAGAAACATTTCATAAAACTGTTATAGTAGCTATTATTGCACTTCAGTGAATTTCAGAACTGAGGACTATGCACGATCAAATACGCCTTAGCACCCTGAAACATTCAGATTGTTCTATTTTTCAATTGTAAACATATCTCAGGCGTACAAAATAATGGAAACACCTCACGAAAACAGTGACTTCGGTATGTGTTGATTTTCGAGTAAAACGAACATTTAGCTACAATTTGTTTCATACAAAAGTTTTGCTTATAGTCTCAAGGGTGTGTGTGATTGCACTGTAAATCGGAGTTTGCATAATTTCCTTCCATGCGAAGCCACAATATGTGACCTGTCGGAGTTCCAAAGAGGGCAGATGGTAGGAACCCGTCTGGTTGGTGCGTCGGTAACCACATTAGCACAGGTATTGGGGGTATCGAGAGGTACCGTGTCGAAGGTCATGACAGCATACAATGTTCACGGCACAACATCATCTGCGAGACACAACTGTAGAAGGAAAACCAAACTCACTGCGAGAGACAGCAGGACATTATAGAACATTGTGACAGCAAGGAAGCAGACCAAGGCGACGAAAGTGCTGCTGATCTTAATGCACATTTCCAAAACTCTATGTCAACCCATACCGTGCGAAGGGAATTGCATAAGCACAATGTTTACCGCAGAGATGCGGTTGTAAAGCCCATGGTATCAGAGGTGAAAATGAAACGGGGACTGCAGTGGTGTCAGGAACATAACACGTGGAGTGCGGATCAATGGAAACATTTCTTGTTTTGCAAAGAATTTAGTTTCTCACTAATCCCCACCACAGGACGGTTTTACGTGTAAAGAACCCCTGCAGAAGAGTACAACCCAGACTGTCTCCTTCCTACAGTGAAGCATGGGGGCGGTTCCGTAATGGTTTGGGCCATGATCTCGTGGTTTGCACATGTCTCATTATCACCTACCACAGACGGATCACTAAAGGTGACTATGTCACTCTTTCAGCCTACCATGTGCATTCAATGGCGCAGACATTGTTTCCGTCAGGGTATGCGCCTTTCAAGATGATAATGCCCCGATTCACAGAAGTCAAACTATTTAATCATGGTTTGAGGAACATGAGGATAAAGTTGGACACCTTGCCTAACCTGCACAATCACCGAACTTAAAAATCATTGAGCCTCTGTTGCCTGTATTGGAAAAAGAAGTGCGATCCTCTTATACTCCTCCGGCGTATCTCAAGGAATTGGAGCAGTTTCCGCAAGAAGAATGGTACAATATACCACTTACCGCCATCCAAGATTTGTATGCGTCCATTCCAAGGAGGATGCAAGCAGTTTTAAATGACAAAGGTGCCCTCCATCATATTAGGTGCGTAACACCTATTGTTTCAAGATATTTCCATTATTTTGGACAACCCCTGTGTGTCGAAGACTTGTGGTTATAAATTTCAAAGCAGGGTAAACCTTCCTGGTCTTCACGTTCGGTACGTTTTCTGTAACTTTTATCGCTTTTATTGTACTAATATTTAGCTTTACTTAATCACAACAAGGGGAAATGTTCGTTCATTTCAAGGTTTTTTTGCAGAGCTATAGCAGTATATTGTAAATTACATTACTGGTTTTTTGCGATGATATACAAAACTAATCACTATATTTCTGTCACTTAAGGATACCATGTTAATGTGCCCTCTGATAAACAATATTTTATTGCCTGAGAAATACTTTGTTATCGCAATGAATATTCCTTTCGCAACACTTGCTGTCTTTCAGAAAACTTCAGAAAACTAGACTCAATTTTACAGAAAATGAGCTGTTCTTGTTTCTTGAGTATAAAATACGTTATGATGGTAATGCATGTGAAACTGTATTCAATTACCCATTACGCTTCTCATTATATCCAATATGTGGAGACTGCAGAAGAATGGACTTTTGCAACATTCTAGAAAGAATAGCTATGTAACAAGCATACAAAATTGACTTTTTCAAGGGAGCTAGATTCTGATATGAAATGGCGTTTTTGGTATCAAGAATCAACAGGATGAACTCAAATGAAAACTGACGACATACCTTGAATAATATAACTCGTGTATTCCACGAATAGAACAACAACACAAATCAGCAGAGCAAAATCCCAAACAGGATAACCACATCCTTAGCTACACGAGCCACGGTACTGGAAAAAGTTGCGTTCAGCTAAGAATCCTAGTTACGTGCGCAAAGACAAAAGTTCTTAACTGTGAGTGAATATGTCAAAGTACAAGAGACACAGTTACAAAGTCAAAGTACAAGAGACACGGTTACAAAGTCGCACATATGAATACTTCACATGCCGATTATTAATTTAAAATCCACTTTAATCGTGTAGAAAAAATTTAGTTTCGTACGGTCCTGTGTTAGCATAATATAAACCAAGGGAATTTCTGAACAAAATTTGCAAGAAAATTTACTTTTCAGGAAATTAATGTATTTTCCAAAATAAAAGAAATGTCAGAGGACAGTTGTTACAGATCATTTTTTGATGAATAAATTTAAATTACTTTTGATGCTCTCTGTGGTGTTACAAAAGTAAAAAATATGAGAAATGATAATATTACAGTGAATTCGAATCGATGCATTAGAACAGGGATGGCCAAAGCCTCGACCGGAGGAAAAAAATGGTATCCCGCGCAGAAAAATCATATTATTTCCGGAATTTTAGTACGGTCCCGTTTCTGAAGGCAACTAAAACGTTTGATACAGGCCTCTGGAAACGCAAGGAATTTTCTTGGTTTCCGATACTGTAAAAATACGTTACGACGCGGCGGGGGCAATACTTTCTCCCTTCCCCTTACCACTGCGCTCTCGCTCTCCGCATGCGCGTCAGAGTTTCGGCCTGGAGAGACAGTGTTGCTGTGGACTTATTGTTCAGCGGAGTGTATCGTTGCTATTTGTGGTACTCTGAGTTCTGCGTTATTCGGTACGCACTGACCAACGTGAGTGCAACAGGCGGTAGTAGTAAGAAAGCAAATACTTCTCACTATGACAGTGAATGGGAGGGCGAAATTTTATTTATTATGGTTAAAGATAAGTGTTTTGTTTGTCTTATTTTTAATTCCAGTTTTGCGTCGCCTAAGAAAGCGATTGTAGAAAGATGTTTTAAAACCGTTCACAAAACATTCGGTACGAGTTTCCAAGACAAAAGTGAACTTCCAAGGACTAAAGTTCGTGAACTTAAGTCGAATTTCAAAACAAAGCAGCCTGCATTCACTAACAGTAAGTCAATAGCGGTTAGACTAACAGTAAGTCAATAGCGGTTACATTAGCGTCATTGCTGAATATTTATAAAACGAAACAAACAATTTGAAGACGAAAAATTAACAAAGAGGCTTTCTGTAAAGCGGGAGTTCTTTTCAGTGATTTGAAAAATAAATCAGAAATAATTTCAACAATAAAAGATGTATCTCTCTCACGAAACAGTGTGATGTGAAGTTCGAAAATCATAAGTTAAGAACTGAGAAGACCAGTTAACGGAAGATTTATGTAAGTGCACTTTTCTGTGTCTGCATTTCGATGAGTCTACATATTTTGAGGACACAGCTCAGCTATGTGTTTTCATTAGAATGTTTTTCCCCGACTTGACGTTCAGAGAAGAGCTTTTAACGATGATCACGCTGAAAGAACAGATTACAGGTGAAAATACCTACAATAGTCTTAAATCGTTTATTACAGACACGAAATTTCCGATCCATAAGATAGTGTCTATGACAACCGATGGGCATCAGCTATGGTGGAAAATAAAGTATGCTTTATCACACTGTACAGAGATGACAAAGATGTACACTCCTTCACTTCATATCAATATGTTTTCTATCAGCAAGAGTTGTGCTCTAAAATGCTGAGTTCAAATGATGTTACGATTCCAGTTTTCAAAATTGCGAACTCAATTGAATACAGAAGCCTTCATTCAAAGACATAGCTTTCGAGCTTTTTCAGAAGAATGCGGAGCTGTGCATGCCGACCTCCATCTACACAACGATGTTCGCTTGCTTAGTCGCGCTTCATTCTTAAAGAAATCTAGAAGCCTCCTTAAAGAAATCAAAGAATTTCTAAAATCACGGTGTGATAATAACGATCACGTTGAAGATAAACTGTGGTTTATGAAGCTATCATTTCTTTGTGATATAACAGAAACATTAAACGAATTAAACCTCGGATTACCAGATGAATCAAACTGTTCAGAACTCAGCTGAAAAAAGCTGCGACTTAAAAAAATTAAATGTATGGAATAAGAGTCGGAGTGTAATACATCCCTCGACTTTGAGTGCTTTGCAGAGCAATTGGACGAGTTGCATGGATAATTTGAAAGAAGGTTCTGTGGGATTTCAAAGCGAGAGAACATTGCGGCATTTAGGACATTTTCATTCAAGAAAATAAAGACGGATGATGTGGCCGAGATGATTTCGAATATAGTAGAGCTAGTTGATATAGATAAAATTAAAATTTCAGAAAAAATAGTGAAGCGACTCATTCTAAAAAAACAGAAGCTAATGATAATGTTAGTACAGACTTTTGTCAGCTATTATATGACGAAACGTGTTCAAACATTCGAAATTTGGCGTTTTACATGACAGCATTATATTTCATGTTTCTCTTTCAAAAACGAAAACGAAACGAGTGGAACACAATGACTGTGGTTGTAAGTATTATATCGAACACTTTCAGTTTAGAAATAGAAAAAACCGTTTTATATAATTTATGATAGGTTATTTTAATGATATGGGATGAGGGTTAATTCTACTTCGGACCTATTTAGTTCCACTTCTAACAACACAAGATTTCATTGTGAAGTTTAATGTGGTATTTTGTGAAGTATTGCTGGTGTTCACTGGTAATAAGCGTAAATACCAAAGGCTAGTGTGAACGTTTAAAGAATTCAGAAATAGAAGCTTAGTACTATATTTAACTAGCGTCTGGGAACGGCAATAGAAATGTCGTAGGAAGATCCTCATTGGTAGGAATAAAACGCAAGCAACCAATTTGTGTGCGTGATGTATATCACTAGTGCCGCGTAAGTATGAAATGATTAGCAAACTTTCCATATTTAATATAATTTTTCGAATTTTTTACTGAAAGCCATTGTATCAAATTACTGGGTAAATGCGTAAATTAGCGTCCTAAATTATTTCGCCGGAAAAATGTTAGTACTTGGAAAAAGTGCGACGTACGGATTCAGAGTATGGATATTAATGGCAAATGGTACAGAAATTTCATATTTTAAATATGTTTGAAGATTTTAATAGGAATATTGACCTGTAAGTTCGATTCTGTAAAGTGACGCTGCGGTTGACCTAATGCATCGCTACTGCGATGATGTCAACTGTGCTCCATTAAAAGGAAGGTTCGTTGCTGAACCGAAATGACGGGCGGAAGAGTACGAGAGAAAGCGGTTACTTTTTGGCAGAAGAGCAATAAATTTGTAGTGTACTCTACAAAAAATAGGTCCAAATTATGCACACTTTATTCTTATCCCATACGTTGTTGGCAGGAAAACCCAAAAAAAAGATCTTTGATTAGCAAACGATACGTATCAGTGAGATAGAAATTGACCTGCGACCAAAGTATCAAAACGAGAACCAAAAGTACAGTGGTACAGCAAATCAGCTACGAATGGAAGCCGTTCAAAGTAGAACCGAAGTTATGCTTCCCCAGTTTTCTGCACAACATAGAAAGGAATATTTGCACTTTCTATTTGGAATTAGGGAATGATGTGTGAAAGAACGAAACATTTCTGAACATGTGCTTCAAAAACAATGACAAAACATGAGCGAACTATATTCTGTAACGTATGAGTACATGGTACTTCGCTCTCCTGGCAAGAGCATATGCAGCTGCACTTGTAGTCATCCGCGCGGGAATTACTCGCCGCAGGGGATCTTTCTTTCAACGGATTAAAGCTTCACATCGTCGTGGTAACGATGCATTCAGCCTACCGCAGCGTCTCTTCAAAAAATCACACTTACAGGTAAATATTACGATAAAAATCGTTAAAAGGCATTTAAAACATGAAATGGCTACACCATTTGCCATTAATTTTCATATTCTAAAATCTATACGGCGCCCTTTTTTCACGTATTTTTCCGACGAAATAATTTAGGACGCTAATCTACAATTCCTTTCTATGTTGTGCAGAAAACTGGGGAAGCATAACTTCGGTTCTACTTTGAACGGCTTCCATTCGTAGCTGATTTGCTGTACCACTGTACTTTTGGTTCTCGTGTTGATACTTTGTTCGCAGGTCAATTTCTCTCTCACTGATACGTATCGTTTGCTAATCAAAGATCTTATTTTCCGGGTTTTCCTGCCAACAACGTATAGGATACCAATAAAGTGTGCATAATTTGGACCTATTTTTTGTAGTGTACACTACAAAATTTATTGCTCTTCTGCCAAAAAGTAACCGCTTTCTCTCGTACTCCTCCGCCCGTCATTTCGGTTCAGCAACGAACCTTCCTTTTAACGGAGCACAGTTGACATCATCGCAGTAGAGATGCATTAGGCCAACCGCAGCGTCTCTTCACAGCATCGAACTTACAGGTCAATATTCCGATTAAAATTTTCAAAACACATTTAAAATATGAAATTTCTGTACCATTTGCCTTTAATATCCATACTCTGAATCCGTACGTCGCACTTTTTCCAGGTACTAACATTTTTCTCGCGAAATAATTTAGAACGATAATCTACACATTTACCCGGTAATTTGATCAATGGCTTTCAGTAAAAAATTCGAAAAATTATATTAAATATAGAAAGTTTGCTAATTATTTCATTCTTACCTGGCACTAGTGATACACATCACGCACGCCAATTGGTTGCTTGCGTTTTATTCCTACCAATGAGGATCTTCCTACGACATTTCTATTGCCGTTCCCAGACGCTAGTCTATATTTATGTTATGAAACACTGGGAGAGAGAAAGGCAGACAGCAGAGAAATCTGTGGACACCTCACCCAATGGTGACTTGACCTTGTCATAGTGTGGGACCTGTGTGCTCCAGTGAACTGAAAAGCCATGCAGGCGGGAGCTTTGCAACCGGTAGGGTCTCTTAAAACTGGCTGATTAATGTGTAGAGACCAGACGAAAAAGGGCACCCGGAAGAAGGCAATGGCCAACCAGTTCCGTATTTGCCAAGTAAACTCATGAATATATATCTTCCATTAAGACAAATTCTAGTACCCAAAGGAGCACCACTGGTAAGAAAGCAATTTTCGTGCTAGTGGTGACATTCGTACGCCTCCGGGTAGATCTGTTCATTATGAAGTATACAGGTGAAAGCCGAATGACGCAGCGTTACTGATGCTGCCCGAGTTGAAGAAGTAATCGTTCCTTCTCTAGGTAACGCATGATTAGGACATGAAACGTAAGAAGCATTCCTAATTTGTGTAAGATTTCTACTTTTTAAAATTTTGTCTCTGACTTTGCAGTTTCAGAGCTTTAGACGCGAGACAATAAATTTTGCCATTTCGTCTATCAGCTAAAGGAGCTTTACCAGAGGGAAGGCTCGCTGACTTCAGGAAGAAAAACATCATTTAATTGTTTAAAGTGGTGTCTACCAGCAGCGGTTTCCTTGGTACCGAACACTCATAAGTGACACTGTCTGAGGGGTTTCTCATATTTCGGTAATTTACACTTTAAAATTAAATTTAGCTAAATGCGAATAGTATTTAGCTAAATTTACTCCAAATCTTAAAAAGGTAATTTACTCTTTAAGAGTAAATTACCTTATTTACTCTTTAGGAGTAAATTATCAGGATATACAGCTTTTGTTCTGTTTAAACTACATAATGTCGATGCATTGATAATGTTCATTTATTAGGATTTTTAAAATTAGTGAATTCTAAATGTTGTCACTATTATTCAACTGTGCAATTAAGAAATACGAAACACCTCAGCTGACGCGTAACATGCTCTTTGTGAAATAGAAAGTTTAATATGAAAAATAAATTTATTAAGGTTTAGTTTTATTCACTGCAACACTTTTTATTCACGTGCATATACACTCAGTAGATAAAACATTAGCAGTAGGTGTGATGGGCAGTCTATAATACCTCCAGCACAACATAGTTGACCTAAACCAAACGCAGGCAATACATACGCGGATATCAAGAAATCCCAAGAGTGTACCGCAATCGAATAACGTGGGTAAATATGACGATCTGAGTGACTTTGATCGAGGAAGCATTGTCGACGCATGGGAAGTGGGTCTTTCCGTCACCCAAGTAGTGGGAACCTTAGAGTTTTCGATCGCATCCGTATCAAGGGTGAGCTGCGAATATGCCATGGACGGACGTATCAGTGCCCGGAGAAAAAGCGGTGGACGACCGTACGGCCCACCCTGCATATTCTGAGCTAGGAAAGCAGGCGTCCATTTCGTGTGCCACTATTGACGGCCCGTCATCGGATATTACTCCTCGTCTTGTGCCGGGAACATCAAAACTGGACTTCAGCAGAGTTGCGAAGAGTCAGGTTTTCAGTTGAATCCCGTATTTAGCTGTATCGAGCTAACGGGAGGGTGCGGATGTTACGACCACAGAACGATGTCCAGGTAGCCCCTGCTCAAGGTGTTGGTGGCTCTGTGATGGTTTGCGGAGCCTTTTTGTGGTACAAATTAAGTCTCTTACCGTGTCTGGAGAGGTACTTAACCGCTGCGTGCTGCCAACATGTGTGGGTGATCACCTGCGAGCTTTCATTCACTCCGCGCATCCTTCGGGAGTTGTTCTGCTTCATCAAGGCAATGCGCTGCTCCATCGAGCGGCAACCACTCAGGCATCACTAGAGCAACACTGATCTGAGTTTAGGAACTTCCAGTGCACCACTGTCTGCGGATTTAAACTGACGAAGTCATCTTGGACGTAGTGGAGAGGAACATCACATCCATGGACACTGGATTGACGTCTCCAGCGGAGTTGTGGACAATGTTAGAACAATGATTGCTGGCATTATTTTCGAAAACCCTCTGGCATCTTGTGGAGTCAATGCCTTGGCATGTACAACCTGTTATTCGCGCTAGAGGAGACCAACAGGCTAACTGGTAGGTGTTTCTGATGTTTTGCGCACGGAGTGTAAAAGAAGCCAGACGTATAAAATACACGTGTACATGTGAAAGAGAGAGAGAGAGAAAATCCGCGCATATTTTCAATACTAAACACTGCTTTTCCCGAAATAAACTGTCTTCTTTCACAATTGATAGTACCAGAGCTTTTACATTTTTTTTTATTAAAAATACACAAATGTAAGTTCTATATCTTATATTGTTTGGTTCTTTTATGATCACAAGTTTTGTTTATAACAGCTCAAAAAAGCTTACAATAAACATTCATTGGACCACCAGTAGTTTCTTTCTATGTTTGGACTAATTTAAATAGAAGTAATTGATCAAATCCATAGGATTTTAGGAAGGGAGTCTGACCCCAGATCTTAAATAACCCTTAGAAATAGGAAGATAGGAGATTTGGGCTAGAGTGCCCGATAGGATAGTGACACGGAGCGAAGTAGAAAGAGGGAGAAAGACGCCCTTATTTATTACCGGGGAGCCAGTACCCGGGGTCCGACGCACTGCGCATATTTAGTGGATCGAACCTGAGGTCTTCTCCATGGTAGTTACGAACGTTGCCCACTAGACAACCGGTGGCCCAAATAGAAATAATTAATATTTCAATTTTATTTAAATCTTTTTGTACAGTTTTTTTTTACTGCAAGCCAATAAAATAAACATATTTTTAAAATAGTAAAATCACCTTTTCATTGTGAGTATTGATTACACAGGTTCACGTGATACAGTTCGTCTCGTGTGATATTCCTCTTTGGTTATTTTCCTGCGCTATATTTTCTGGTGCGTCTGGGTGTCGGTCATTTTATTAATATCGTGATTTTTTGTTATCACCCGAAGCGTTCTTGATATTTTTAAATTTTGGTAGTGGCTAAACGTAGCCTAATATTTGAGTGTTTCTTGTTTTTATTTTTGGTGTTATTACGTTTTTCTTTTTTTCTTTTATTAAGTTGCGCCAGTTTTGTCAGAGGTAAATGAGAGCATATTAATTACAGCTCTTGTTAAATGTTTTTCCAAAAGAGATTGATTCTGAAATAAGGATTTCGTACTTTTTCTTGTGTTCAGAAATGGGATTTGTTTCGTGCCAGATTGGTTCATAAAACCTTTCAAAGCAGTATTGAATCATTGGGGTTCATGTTATTCCAATTCATTTTGTGTTCCTGAAATGTCCGATTCTGGTAAAAACGCTTAAGCGAGTTGAGTTTGCATGTCCTCTTCTCACCTTACGTCGGTGGAAAGGAATCGACGAAATACTGAGTCATTGAAAGGGCGACCGAGGATGAAACGAGGGTAAGAAGATTATGTTCTATATTTTTTTACAGGACTGTAGCTTTTATAAAACGTTATCGTAAATGCTCTAATCTGAGTCGTCAATTCGTTATAAATCCATCCTTCCAGACCACGGTCACACATACATGTTGATTGTCTTCCCTGGGGGATGATGGGATCCTCGAGCACGACAATGCGACGTGTCCCAAAGCTAGAAATATCCGAGAGTGATTTGAAGAACACGATGAAGACCTCAAGGTAATTCCCTTGCCCACTCATTCCCCAGACTTAAACTGAATTGAACATCTGTGGGATCACCTCGTTCGTGTTTTTCCTTCTATGGATCCCCCAATACGCACCGTCCAGCAGCTGTCATATGCACTGCAGTCAGCATGGCTCCACATATCTGTGAACAAGTTCCTGCACCTTATTGAGTCATTTACAGCAAGTGTAGCAGCTGTCCTCGCTGCAGACGGCTGTTACTCTGGATATTAGCTTGTGGTCACAGTAATGTGACACGACAGTGTATTCAAATAGAGTCTAGACGCGTTCTTCTCATGAAAGGCATGTAAAAGGAAGTGCACAAAACAAATACATTTACTTTTCAAAAGATAGTTCATTTTTGATTTGTGAGTAGTCGGCCATGTGTTCAAGAAATTGGCATTTAATAAATACGTAAATCAGCGTAACGATAACTAAACACAATTTGCTCTATAAGCACATTCGAAGTCGGACAACATCGATCTCATATTTATGTACCATATTCATTGGCAACAAGATTTGCACAAAAATTACCATAGCTCATATGTTTGTGCCACTTCAGTTCCGATTGTAAACAGTCAAGTTCTTGTTGCAATGGTAGAAGAAAAGGTGTTTATTAATAAATTAAAGCGCAGACAATATTCTTTAAGCACGTATTGCTTTCAATTCCAATTCAGGTACCTCCGTAGAATTTTTTTTTAATTTCTGGTGTTTATCTTTATTTCATGTAACAGAAATATTTATCCTTTTTACGAAATCAAAATTACCGAGAAATACGCTTTTGAACTGCATAATATTTTAAACATAGGGAAGATCATAATCCAATCAGGAAGGAAACATTTCCTACCCCATTTGTCTTAAATCAACACAATCCGTAGTTCTGTAATTGCGATTTGAAGGAGTTATGTAAAAAAATGTCAAATGAATGTTCCAATAATTGTTTTTTTTCCTTTCTCGCAGAATGTTTTCTTAAAAGGATAAAAAAACTTCTAACTTACATAAAATACTTAATCAAAGTGAACCTTATTGCTGATCTCAATAGCATAAGAAAGGCTGATGGCCAAAATCATACATTTTCTTCAATTTAAGTCATAATATAGTTTACTTCATTTCACCTTATATTCTTCTCTAAAATTTAGTGCTACTCTATTACCCTTGTACTTACTTTCCATATTAAAATTTAACAAAGAACGAAATACTTGTTGAACGGGATTCACACCTAAATAATATAGCAAACAAATCTACACAAACTCCGTTTACTGGTGTGAAAGTATAATTAAAGAATAAATACAAGGGGAAATTGTATCTCCCGAGCTTTCGCTCTCCAACCGGGAGGCTTTCTCAAGGGTTGCAGACGTTACTAACAAGTCCGGCGAGTATAATAAACAGATTTCGAAACATTGATGGTCAGGAACGTCGTATTTTGAAAATTTGATGCTCGAGGCACGAGGCGATACACTGGTTTCTTTCATGCGGGGAATCATCTCAGTATATTCCTCCACGCGGACGGAATATCAACAGATTGGGTATCGTTGCATGCGTAGGGATGCGTGGAGATTTCAATACTCTCTCTGATCAGCGTACCTTTGTAGCCAGTACACGGCGCAATTATCTTTACCTTATCCCATAACGGGACTGCGTTTTTTTGTGCTACTTCTTTAGACAAGGCTGTTAAGGTCTTTCCCAATCTGATGTCTCTCATGTGCTCCTTAGTCCTTACAGCAATCGACCTTTTCGTCATTCCGAAGTAAACTTTCGACGAACCGCCTGGGTACATCAGAGGTATCATGTACACTCCTGCTTCCGATTTCCGGTCTGCGTTTCTGCACGTGTTTGCTACTGCTCTGTGTATGCTGTTCGGGGATCTGATGCCGATGTGAAGCCCATGGCGTCTCATTAGACTTTTGAATGAGTAAGAGAAATTTGGGATCTACGGCACAGATCCGGCGTAACGCAAATTATCTCCTTTGGCCTTGGGGGTTGTACGTAACTTCAAGTTCTTCGCTTCCTAACACCTGCGCACAGGAAACGCATGAAACTGTATGTTCTTTCAGAAAAGAAAATGGTTAGCACTCTGTGTTAATATTGTTACATTTATTTCAATTTTCCTAAGATTTACTGAAAGAAAAATTGGAAAATTAGAATTCATCTTAAAATACACTGGCGGTAAGTGGAAAAAGAACACCAAGAAGGAGACGTCTGATACCAACGAAATTTATACAGCATAATAACGGACAACAGAGAATAACGTGATCAAAACATTATGGCAAAATACAGCTGTATTTGCTGGTAAACTGAAAAATAACATTTCCATGTAACATGGTTAGTACGAGTTTGAACCGCCATAAACTGCGTCACACTGTGCAATTCTGGCATGGAGTCTGTCGTACAGATGTTGGATGTAAGTTTGGGGTATTGAGTTCCAAGCATCCTCAACCTGGACGCGTAAATTCGAGGTGGTCGTGCCTGGCCGTGGAGACCGGATAAGTCGTTGTCCCATAAAATCCAACACGTGCTCAATGAGGGACAAATCCGGTGAAAGGGCAGGCCATGGAAGTTGTCTCACACCCTGAAGTGCATGTTGCGTTGCACGTGCCGTGTGTGGGCGTGAGGTATCTTGCTGGAAAACACCACGATGGATCGACCTTACAAATGGCACAATACCGAGCTGAATGATGTTGTTGATGTAGGAGGTGCTGTTTAACGTACCCGGTACAAACACTAGTTGTGTACGGGAGTGATAGCTGATCGCTCCCCACACCAGGAGACCAGGTGTAGGCCCTGTGTGTCGCTGGCGGATGCAAGAAGGGGGAGACGCTCCCCTGTGTGTCTGCGAACACGCATACGGCCATCGGAGGCTCCGAAGCAGAATCTGCTTTCATCGCTGAACACGACAGATCGCCATTGCGTTTCCCAGTGCAGACGTTGGCGACACCACTGCAGCCGTTCCTGGCGGTGGGCTGGAGTCAGAGGTACACATGCCAGAGGCACACGTGCACGTAGTCCTGCATCCAGGAGACGGTTGCGGATTGTTCGCACAGTCACCTCAGGTGCAACGGCAGCTCGGATTTGCGTCGCAGTGGATGTTCTGCTTGACAACGCAGCTCTTATTATGCGTCGATCAGTCCGCTCATCAGTTCGTCTGCGACTCCCGCTTCCACGTCTTCTCGTGTGGGAATGTTCCTCCGACCATATACGCCACCATCGTACCACCGCCGATACTTCCCGTCCAATTCGCTCCGCAATACGACTATACAACCACCCGGCCTAGCGGAGTCCGACTAGACGACCTACCTCTCTCAAAGTCTGATAACTGCTGAAATCGTACACGTCTTCCATGTCCATGCATTGCAGCTTCTTCAGGGTCTTCGCACGTGTCCGTACGCCGACGACCGATTACATTCACTTCGCCGTACTCCTTAAATACCACCGACGATAATTTGCATATTATGCCGTGCTGTGGCGTAAGCGCTCACCGGTTGGTTCCAAAATTAACATCACACCTACGTAAACTCGACCTCATTAACATATGTAAATTTCATGTTCATCCGCCAATTCCTTCTTGGTGTTCTCTTTTTACTTTCCGGCAGTGTACGACAAATGTTACTTATTCTAACATTAGGATACTAGAAACACATTTTTTCCACATTCAAGTGACAGAAATAAGTGGCTCATGAAATATTTAGAAAACAGTCGCTTGAGCACGGGATTTTTAATATCCTGTCTTCATTTAGGAGATACATAATAAGCTGATCATAAAATCTGAATTCTATTCGGCTAGTACAAAATCATTAACTCATTTATAAGTTAATGTACTGTAACAGCTGCATCACCGATATAGATATGCTGTGAAATATTTGTAAACAGAATTATGTGGAGATATCAGCAACACTTTGCAATGCCGACTTTCTCTGGACGGATTAGAACATCATGCTCACATGTACAACGAATTTCCTTTTTCCTTGCTTCGGATGTAACGAAAACAAACTTGTTTAAATGATATAAGTGTCCCGTTTCTAAATTAAAACCTCTTGTTGAGGAGTAAAGCCGTTAGACCGCAGCTTTGCCCATTCTTCATGCCAGTTTCGAGTTCAGACCCAGAGTTGAGTATTAGCTAAAGACGGAAACATCTAACCACTCATGTTCAGGACTGGCCATAAAACTGTTACAATAGAACAAACATGTTTTTCTGGTTTGAATAACATAGTTTCGTTTTTCTATGAATTTAGTTATGCGGAAGTAAAATATGTGAATACCCTGACAGAGGATAAGCCAAAAGAAAAAAGGCTAAATTTTGTGGAAAAATGTCTGTATTTAACCTCACAAAACGTGACAGAGGACATTTTTGAAGAGAGACGGTGGCCCACGATTTGTGTATGTGGGTATGTTCACCATTGAAGAATTGCAGACCCTATGCTGTTGAAATTGTCCGTTTTCCTATTAGCATTATAACCACGTGAACACATGGATTTCAAAATGTCGGAGGAACAAACCTTTAACACGCCGTACATCATAATATGATAATCACAAATTCTTAGGATTATCTCCTCTAAATTATTTCCGATGACTGTTTCAAAAGACATTAATTTTGATTTCCATTGCCCTGCTAGTAATACATTGGATAAAGGACAGCGGGTACGGTAATCGCTACAAACCTGTGAGCAAGGCGGCATTACGAATTTCTTGAAAATCCACGACTCATCGCATGTGGATGTCTTTCTTGCGCGTAACATCCCAGCTGAGTGGTGAAATGAAAGTGAATAACATCTCTACAACTCTAACAAGGAATGAATAAATATTCTCATGCCTCTAGTCCTTACACTTCCGTGTAGCAGACGAAACATTGTCTACTTGGTTTAACATAAACAACATGTTGGACGTTACCAAGAACGTGAAGATTCCTGGAAGACATCTGCTGTAAAACGCATGCTGTCGATCAAAACAGAGGAATCCTATCCCCAGTGATGCTGGAAATTTCTGAAGCTGATGCAATTTTCTTATAAATATACGGATGATTTTGCATAACGTGTAAAGTACTCTTTATGATTATAAAATATATATATCATCGTCATCATCACCATCATTTTCAACCATTATCAATCCACTGCTGGACGAAGGTCTCATCCAGTTTCTTCCACAACGATTTGTCTTGCGCCAGTCTCCTCCATGTCACTCCTGCATATTTTCGAATTTCATCCACCCATCTCCTATGTGGTCTTCTTCTGGGTCTTTTCCTGTCACTTGGAATCCAATGTAAAATTTCTGCTGTCCAACGATTACCTGTCCATCTGGCAGCAAGTCTAGCCCATTGCCATTTCAGAGATTTAACTCTGATCATGATGTCTTCCACTCTTGTCATTTTTCGGATCCACGAGTTCCTCTTCTTATCTCTCCTAGTTACACCAAGCATGCAGTTCTCCATGCTCTTTGAGTTGTCTGCAGCCTTTGTATGTCTCTTTTAGTTAAGGTCCACGTCTCTGCACCATACGTAAGCACTGGAAGGATGCATTAATCAAACACTTTTCTTTTAGGACATAATGGCATATCGCTCTTGAAAATTGAGCTGTTTCTTCCAAAAGCTCTCCAGGTAAGTTTTGTACGTCGATTAATTTCTTCATCAATGTGACCCTCACTTGCTATCTGCTGTCCAATATAAACGTACGTGTCTGTTATCTCCAGCTTTTCTCCATCAATCGATAAATCTTCATTTCTTGTAATAGCATTGAACATCACTTTTGTCTTCTAAAAGTTCATTTTTATTCCCACTTCTTTACTCTTGTCAGCAAGTACCTGGATCATATTCTGCAGCTCTGATGGAGTAGTTGCAAAAATGACTACATCATCAGCAAAGCGAAGGATGGTTTGCTAATCTCCATTAATCTTTATCCTTCCCAGTTCAGTGATTGAAAGACATTTTCCAAAATAGCATTAAAGAGCTCGGAGATATGGTGTCACTTTGTCGCACTCCCTTTCCAATTTTTATGTGTGTTGTATTTTCAAACAGCCGAATCTTTGCACTTGCATTTTCATAGATGTTATTAATAATATTAATGTATGCATCTTCAATACCGCAGGATTTCAGAGCCATTGTAACTGCTGATGGTTTCACCGAATCAAAGGCTTTTTCATAATCGATAAAAGTCATGTACAATGGAAGTTCATATTCCCTCGTTTTTTCAATTATTTCTCTCAGTACGTGGATATGATCTATTGTGCTGTAGCCACTCCTAAATCCAGATTGTTCTCTAGGTTGAGACATGTCCAGTGTTACCTTCAAGCGGTGTGAAAGAAATTTAGTGAAGATTTTATAAACCACAGATAGGAGGCTGAGAGGTCTGTAGTTCTTGAGATCCTCAATGTCACTTTTTGATGTAGCAGGATCATTGTAGCATTGTTCTAATCCTCAGGAATCTTCAATTTATTAAGGCATGGAGTGAAAATTTGGGCGAGTACTGCTTTGATTTCTCCAGTTGCTTCTCGTATGATGTCTACAGTAATTCCATCTTCTCCTAGAGCTTTTCCCCGCTTCATGTTCCTGATTGCATGTGCAATTTCTGCTGGAAGGACTGGAAGAACTCTTGTACTGGTACGTTTAATAATGTCTGGAGTACATGTATCATCCCTTTCATATGATTTGGAGTAGAAATCTTTCACTCTTGTTAATATGTTGCCTCTATTTCTTGTTACAGAACCATCTTCCTTTTTCAGTGCCATAATCTGTTTTCTTCCCTTACTGACATGTCCCTTTGCTATCTTTAGGCTTTGGTTGTTTTCAATTGCTTTCCTTACTAGTTCACAGTTGAATTTCCTTACGTCTTCAGTGATACTTTTCCGTACTGTCTTGCATAGCTCTATATATTCTACTCTGGAAGTCACATCTTCTTTAGTTGTCCTCATCTCTCTTCTTTTTTGCATCCACATTTTGGTTTTTCCCGATAATTTGTTCACATGCAACTTGTTCTTAGACCCAGCTAATTGTGTTGCTGTTTCCATAAGAGCTTTGGTTACTTTTCTGTTATCTTCAGAAATATTCACTTCTTCTGATGTTAGGTCTTCTAAAGTAGAGAATCTGTTCTTCAGTTCCAACTTGAAAGTATTATGGTGTTTTTTTAAGGTTGGTTATGTCAATACATTTTGTTTGTCTTAAGAGCTTGCCACATTCGAGTTTAGTGTTGAGGTGCATCTTACATCTCACCAATCTATAGTCACTACCTGTCTTGAACTTGTTTAGTACACTGCATTCTTCTATGACGAATATTTTTTTACACACAATAAAATCAATTTCATTTGTCATCCCATTTGGATGTATCCATGTACATTTCCTGTGTGGCTTTTTCTTGAACAAGGAGTTCAAGAAGAAAAACCCTTCTACCTCTGCAAAATCTACGAGAGTATTTCCACGCTGGTTTCTGTTGCGGTGACCGAATTTACCTAATATATATATATTTATATATATATATATATTTTGGAGGGGTTTGGCCATAACTCACCACGCTGGCCAAGCGGGTTGGTGAGTGTGGGATAGAATTTCCTCTAATCCCGATGGTATAGTTATACCGCTATTGGCGGTCGTCAGAGCCCCTTTAGTGGGAACAGGATGCACCACGAGAAGGCGGGGTTGACATTTGTCAAGGAGAGGCTGTGATGTTACGCATCACCTGACCTTACATCCCTCCAAAATGATTCCACATCTTAAATCTTGGCCCTCAGTCTCCGGCAGCTGGAATGTACCTGGCCAAGGCAGCGGCCAGTGCGACATGAAGGCAGAGGGTGCTAAGAATCCCCGGAGGACCGGACTAGGCTGCCATCTGATGCTGACCTTGGCTACGTACAACGGACGCTCCCTATCTTCTGATTCAAGGCTTCTTGAATTGGAAGAGGAACTACAAAGGATCAAGTGGGACATCGTGGGGCTAAGTGAGGTAAGGAGAAAAGGAGAAGATCTCATCGAACTGAAAAGTGGACATCTCTTCTACTATCGTGGGACAGATACTGGCAGAACTAGTGGTGTTGGATTTATAATAAACAAGAAACTGAAGGATAAAGTTGTAGAAGTTGAAAGTTCCTCTGACAGAGCTGCACGACTTGTTATCCAACTCTCGAAAAGATACCAGGCTCAGATTATTCAAACTTATGCACCCACCACAAGTCATCCTGAAGAAGAAATTGAAGAATTTTATGAGGAAATTTGTCATCTAAATAATAAAGGTAAGCAGCACTTGAAAATAATTATGGGAGATTTCAATGCAAAAATAGGGCACCGGCAACAGAATGAAACTTCAGTAGGTAAATTCGGTCACGGCAACAGAAACCAGCGTGGAAATACTCTCGTTGAGTTTGCAGAGGCAGAAGGGTTTTTCATCTTGAACTCCTTCTTCAAGAAAAAGCCACACAGGAAATGGACATGAAGACATCCAAATGGGACGACAAGTGAAATTGATTTTATTATGTGTAACAAAAAATTCGTCATAGAAGACTGCAGTGTGCTAAACAAGTTCAACACAGGTAGTGACCATAGATTGGTGAGATGTAAGATGCACCTCAACACTAAACTGGAACGTGGCAAGCTCATAAGACAAACAAAATCTATTGACATAACCAACCTTAAAAAACACCATAATACCTTCAAGTTAGAACTGAAGAACAGGTTCTCTGCTTTAGAAGGCCTAACATCGGAAGAAGTGGACATCTCTGAAGTTAACAGAAAAGTAACCAAAGCTCTTATGGAAACAGCAACAAAATTAGCTGGATCTAAGAACAAGTTGCATGTGAACAAATTATCAGGAAAAACGAAAATGTTGATGCAAAAAGAAGAGAGATGAGGACAACTAAAGAAGATGTGACTTCCAAAGTGGAATATATAGAGCTATGCAAGACAGTAAGAAAAAGTATCACTGAAGACGTAAGAAAATTCAACTGTGAACTAGTGAGGAAAGCAATTGAAAACAACCAAAGCCTAAAGATAGCAAAGGGACATCTCAGTAAGGGAAGAAAACAGATTATGGCACTGAGAAAAGAAGATGGTTCTGTAACAAGAAATAGAGGCGAAATTTTGACAAGAGTGAAAGATTTCTACTCCAAATTATATGAAAGGGATGATATATGCACTCCAGACATCATGAAAGATACCAGTACCAGAGTTCTTCCAGTCCTTCCAGCAGAAGTTGCACATGCAATCAAGAACATGAAGCGGGGAAAAGCTCCAGGAGAAGATGGAATTACTGTAGACATCATACAAGAAGCAAGTGGAGAAATCGAAACAGTACTCGCCCAAATTTTCACTCGATGCCTTAATGAAGGAAAGATTCCTGAGTATTGGAACACCGCTACAATGATCCTGCTACATAAGAAAGGTGACATTGAGGATCTCGGAAACTACAGACCTATCAGCCTCCTATCAGTAGTATATAAAATCTTCACTAAAGTTCTTTCACACCGCTTGAAGGTAGCACTGGACATGGCTCAACCGAGAGAACAAGCTGGATTCAGGAGTGGCTACAGCACAATAGATCATATCCACGTGCTGAGAGAACTAGTTGAAAGAGCGAGGGAATATGAACTTCCATTGTGCATGGCTTTTATCGATTATGAAAAAACCTTTGATTCGGTGAAACCATCAGCAGTTACAATGGCTCTGAAAACCTGCGGTATTGAAGATGCATACATTAATATTATTAATAACATCTATGAAAATGCAAGTGCAAAGATTAGGCTGTTTGAAAATACAACACACGTAAAAATTGGAAAGGGAGTGAGACAAGGTGACACCATATCTCCGAAGCTCTTTAATGCTACATTGGAGGGTGTTTTTCAGTCGCTGAGCTGGGAAAACAAGGGGATGAAGATTAATGGAGATTATCTAACCCACCTTCGTTTTGCTGATGACGTAGTCATTTTTGCAACTACCCCATCAGAGCTGCAGAGTATGATCCAGGAACTTGCTGACAAGAGTAAAGAAGTGGGATTAAAAATGAACTTTCAGAAGACAAAAGTGATGTTCAATGCTTTTACAAGAGATGAAGATTTATCGATAGATGGAGAAAAGCTGGAGATAACAGACACGTACGTTTATCTTGGACAGCAGATATCAAGTGAGGGTCACATTGATGAAGAAATTAGTCGGCGTACAAAACTTGCCTGGAGAGCTTTTGGAAGAAACAGCATAATTTTCAAGAGCAATATGCCATTATGTCTTAAAAGAAAAGTGTTTGATCAATGCATCCTTCCAGTGCTTACGTATGGTGCAGAGACGTGGACCTTAACTAAAAGAGACATACAAAGGCTGCAGACAACTCAAAGAAGCATGGAGAGGTGCATACTTGGTGTAACCAGGAGAGATAAGAAGAGGAACTCGTGGATCCGAAAAATGACAAGAGTGGAAGACATCATGATCAGAGTTAAATCCCTGAAATGGCAATGGGCTGGACATACTGCCAGAAGAACAGACCATCGATGGACAGTCGAAATTTTAGATTGGATTCCAAGGGACAGGAAAAGACCCAGAAGAAGACCACATGGAAGATGGGTGGATGAAATTCGAAAGTATGCGGGAGTGACATGGAGGAGACTGGCACAAGACAGACCGTTGTGGAGGAAACTTGGGGATACCCTCGTCCAGCAGTGGATTGGTAATGGTTGACAATGATGATGATGATGATGATATATATATATATATATATATATATGATGATGATGATATTTTCTTATCCACCACATTAAGGCAACTTCCATCTCTTATTGCTGCGTAGGATTTCTAGCTTGTCCGAAAAGCCGGAAAGCACAAGTGAAGATTATGCAAGAGTCTTCGTCACATCTCTTTGATGACAAGAAATTCTTTTAAGTCCGCCTGATAAGATTTTTTGTATAACCTCTGAACGTAGGAAGTTATTTAATTCTGTGTGATTAAGTAAACATGGAAGTATATACAACGGGATGGTATGTTTTAGTGTAAACTCTCTCTCTCTCTCTCTCTCTCTCTCTCTCTCTCTCTCTCTCTCTTATGTCTTATGAAATGAATATCTTCCGTTGCTGATCTCCTTAAACACTTCAATTGTCAATTGGTGTCTTAACTTGTGCATTCCACTGAAATAATTTTTTGTGACATTGTCTTGTGAAAGTCCAGTTATCATATTTTATTTTTTCTTGAGGCTTTGCTTAGCACCTGAGGAATAATTCTCAATTTGGAAAAGGATAGTATTTCCCTTTCATTAAAATCTCCGACACTGATAAGAGATAATTCCAGTAGAAATACAAGTATTAGGAGATGCATATATATCAATGGATTAAGAGATTTTCTTTCACTTAAAAGACAGCAATAAAAATGTATTAATATTTTCCTTAGTTTCAAAGGGTCCAAGAGGAAAATAATGTGTTTCTGGTATCTCACGTTTAGAAAGAACTGAGAACAGAGGAAAGATCGAACAAAACAAAAATAATTTTCTCTAAAGTCTTTTACAAACATGAGATCGCTGATCATTTAAAGCGGGAGGTTGATACGAACAAAGAGCATTACCGAAATCATTCTGATTACATTGCACATTAAAACGACATTTTTGCTTAAAACTTAAAAATGAAATGACTGCATATGCTTCATCGAAAGCACTGCTGAGAATATGAGCAAATTCTGAAGAGCAGCTTGTCAATAATCCTGTTACCCTCCTGGTGATAAAAGTCAAGGATCTATCGTAGTTTTCTTCCCAATAACTTAAATATTAAAGTTCTGAAGTTTGCAGTATAAAATTAGTAAAAATATCAAAATTTATTTTAAAAATATACATCTCGTTTTTTAATAGAAGTGGGTTTGGACATTTTAAAAAAGTGATGTTTAAAAAATATTTCACCTTTGTTTTTTTCCAGGAGGTGGTTCCCGCGTGGTGCTCAGACGCCGACGTGTTTTGTTTTGTTATCACACATGACGTCAGCTGGGGAGCAAGAGATCTCATGCTCTTGGTTTTTTTAATGTTACCTAATGTTTACATGTTTAACATCATTGCTGTTGTTTTCTTTCAGTTTTTGTAGAAAATAAGTGGGTTAAATCCAGTAAGTCCTGTACTGAATTGCGTCTTTTTATTCAATAAAATAAAAGCGCACATAATCGGAAAAATTAACGTCATTACAAAAAAACGATGCCAGGATTTACTGTTTATAGCTGCAGAACGTACAGTAGAAAAACTGAAGACTGTGCAGTAAAACTTCATAGATTTGCAAAATACATCAAAATTCACAAAAGTTTGTGTTCTAACATGTCGGATAAAAAATCATTTCAATGTTTGGAATTCAAAGGGGTGCTGCGAATGTTTTAGTGATGAAGGCTTTGTTCTTGTTCTGAAATATGAAAAACTTGAGCTGGCTACTAAAGAACTATTAAAACCAGATATGTTTGAACAAATACTGACATTGGATTGCGGCGAGATAAAGATATATCCTGTATTGTGACTTGATGATTTTACCGTAAAGATTGTGAGGCCAGCGTGTTTACTTGGCGATACTGCTCTCCTTGTTTGTCATTAAGCTCAAGGAAGCCTAATGCGGGCAAAACATTGGCTTGTGAATTTGGAATTCACATTGAAATTCTGGAAAACACTCTTGAGACAGCTTCATGTTGGCACAATGTGAAGGTAGGTAAAGCAAATGGTTTATTACCATTTCAGAAAGTTTCATAACGTTCATTCGGTCTTTAAAAATGTTCATTTAGCTGATTTACAGCCATTGAAAATCAAATACATGTATAAAGGTAGATAAAACAAAAGTTTTATTGCCATTTCAGAAGTGATTCATAACGAATATTTTCTCTTTACGGATGTTCATCTAGCTGATTTACAGCCACTGATAACACAGGCCTGCAAAATTTTATTCATGAAAAAGTGTTTGCAATGTAATGGCTGATTTTTATATTTTTTGGTGCGCCGATTTCAAATATGGCATCCATTTTTCTCAATCACGTATGGATTTTTCACAAAATGGCCTTGAGTATATGGGTAAAAAGCCTATTTTACATATTCTGGCGAAAAGTAGGTCTTTTTAAAATATTTTTAAGTGTTTTATTTACAAATTTATTATTTATCAAACTATTGGAAATGATTTGCTAAATTATGTTAATAAGAGCAGTTACCATTGTTAATATATCCTGGTATTCATAGGTCCTTATGCTGTCTTTTCCTTTTTCCCTGAAAGCTCCTTTTGGCACTTTGTCTCTTGTAGGCAGTATGCGAGTCTTCTCTGTGCAGCATCTAACAGTAGTCCGCCATCATATTGACGCTCCACCTACCTTGATATCTACGCTTCATCTCCTTGATATCTTGGTGAAATCTTTCTCCCTGTTCTTCCCAAACAGCACCAAGATTTTTGGGAAAGTAGTCCAAATGCGATTTTAAAAAATGCACTTTCAAACTCATCGAACAACCCAAGTCTTTGAATTTCATTAACATGTTTTCCACGATACATTTAAAGTTGTGGTCCTTAAAGTTCCCAAGGACTTTTTTGAAGACTTCCTTAAAAGCTCCCCAGGCTTCTTTTTCACTCAAAACCATTTTACTTTCAAACACTTCATCTGTAAAAAGTTTCCGAATATCTGGACCTACGAAAACACCTTCCTTTAGTTTTGCTTCCGACAGTCCTGGAAACTGGTTGCCAAGGTATTTAAAGCACTCTCCTTCTTTTGATAGAGCCTTAACAAATTGTTTCATCATGTGAAGTGGAGGCAAGAGGACTTTACTGGGATCAACCAAACTTTCCTTTACTACATTTTTGTTTCCAGGTTTTAATGCTTTCCTATGCAGCCACTCCTTTTTTATCCAGTGGTTGCCCTTATCCCGACTGTCCCATTCACACAAGAAGCAAGGGTACGTGGTGTATCCTGCTTGTTGTCCAAGAAGCATGGAAAGCACTTTTTGATCACCGCATATCGTCCATCCAATATCTTTATATTTCAATTTGGTGAGAATCAAGGCTAAATTCCCGTAACATTCTTTCAGGTACACAGAATGCCCTAATGGCCCTGATGCATACTTGCTGCCATTATGCAGAAGCACTGCTTTGAGGCTTTTTTTTGACGAGTCAATAAAGAGCCTCCACTCGTTCACGTCATACTGTATATTAAACATCTCCATCAATCCAGGGACATTGGTACAGTAAACCAAGCCACTATTTTGAGAAAAGTATGGAACGAAATCCGTTTCTCTCTTCCTGAACCATGAGAAAGTGGTACCAGGAGCCAATAATTTTTTTTTTCAGAGCCTAAGAGTTCTGCAGATTTTTTTAGAAAGGCCCAAATCTCTGACTAAATTTCAATTCCAGCTAGGAAAAAGGTTGGGGCTCGCTGCTATCTGAAACACCGTGAAAGTCCTCGTCATAAGCCTGAACTTCGTCTTCAGAGTCTTCAGGAGCGTCTTCTAGTTTCTCAGTAGGTTTAGGTACAGGTATTTCTGATCTATGAAGAACAGGGTGTATTGCCGACGGGAGGTTTGGATAAAATATTTCTCTCTTATTAATTAAATTGTACTCCTGCACGTTGCATGAACAGAAGTAGCAGTCTTAACTATGATTTTTAGGTTACCTCCAGATCATAGGGATTCCAAAACGAAAAGACTTTTTCGTGCCTTTTGACCACTTTTGCAATTCTTCTACACAAGGGTAACACACTTTATGTGGGGCCCATGACTTATTGTGGTCACGAAGTTTTACACCGAAATATGCATAATATACTTTCTTCACAAAATCTGTTATATTTCTTTGATGTTTCTTCACTACAAATTTCCCACAAATATAACAAAAGGTATCAGGAGAATTAAGACAAGCCCTTGCTGCCATTTAGTACATTTTATAGGTTAAAACTTTAAATATGAAAACTATAAAAATGAGTATACTCATCCGCTGCGGGAAAAAATTTTAACCTCTACAGATATAACACCTTGAGAAAAATTGCACTGCTCAGCACACAACCGTTTCACTCAAAGATCCAATTACAACTGAGCAGAGAGCGGGAAGCGTGGAATAGGGGAAAGGAACGAAAGGGAGTGAGTCATCAACTAACTCATTACCGGTCACACTTGATGTTCCTGGAATTGTCCTCATGATAACGACTGGTGAATCATGGTGATTTTTAACGTCGGCTCTCGACGAATAAGAGCCATTTTGAAGTAAAATCTGTCCAAACAAAACTTTCTTTTTGACATATTATTACTTGAAAATTGTTGGTTTTTTTTTCGCACCAGAGACTGCCCTAAAAATCTCTAGTTTTCACCAATAATGACAACTTATGACACTAAATGCTCATCCCCTTCCTTAGTAGATTATAACACAAGGGATTGGTGGCTACGAAAATCAAAATTTTCAATTTGTGAAAAAATGGTACGTGATGGAATTTATTGACTATTTTTCCTGAAATCAGCATCTAAAAATCTATCAGAATCAGCTATTGGTTTTTAACACTTTTTTGGTTGCAGGCCTGTGTAATCAAATACATGTATGCAGGTAGGTAAAACAAAAGATGTATTACCATTTCAGATGGGATTCATAACGATCATTTGCTCTTTACGAATGTCATGTTAGCTTATTTACAGCCACTGAAAATTAAATACATCTTAACAGCTGGACTTAAATAAGACTGCTTAGAAAATCTGTTCTGCAAAATATGGGAATTTCGCCACTTTTTCAATGATCTGTTCCCAGCAGAAGTAATGCTTCCAAAATCCCAATATCTAGTGCTACGCCACTGGTATTAGATGATCACGACCGTATGTTCCTGCCTTCCCAGTTGTTTAAAAGAATCTTACGTGATACGTCCGAACTACTGGCAGTGATCGAAGATGGAAACTGAGATCCAAGACATCACATCACATGACTGAGCAGTTGTTGAAATATCTACTGGATTGTGTTCTGTAACGGACTGTTCTGATGAAGGCATATGTTACCTTGCAGGATATATTACCAAAAATAAATGAAATTGTGGTTGTGCTTCCAACTCAGATCCGTTCTGCTCGATCAAGACAGACTTGACTTTCTACCATCTATTAGCTATCCCTAGAACTAGCTACTTTATTTATGGAAACATACATTTTATTTTTGAAACAGAGGCAATCTCATGGGACTAAAAATTTCCTATATGCTTCAATAAATTTCCTTTCATTCCAAATGTTATTTGACAGTAGATGCATGTTAATCTCTTGGTAGTGCTACAAGTAGCATTAGGTAATGCGCAATGGAAACATTGGAAAGAATGTTTTTTTTTTAAGTATTTTGTTTCACAAACGCGCGTGTAATTTTAGCCATTGAGGTAGAAATATTTAAGAATTACTCAAGAAAGCGCAAAAAAAGCATTTTGTGTAAAGGTAACGCGCTCGGCTAGATATCGAGAGTTCCGTGATTCAATCACACGGCGGCTGCTGAAAAACAATTTTTCGGTTGCTATGTGTTTCTGGAACGTGGAAAGAGCGATATATTTAGTTATTTATTTAGCATTTACACTACTGTGTAAAATATTTAGGCGAAAATGTTCAAGAAACGAGTGGTACAAATTGCAGATTTCTCACTTTATTAATATACATTTTTATGTTTACCAAATTATAGTTTCCATTTGCCCGGCGGGAATTTTAGTTAAGATCAAAATGGCGGTGGAAATTTTAGTTAAAATGAAACTTGCAGTAGTGGACATTGGACAACATGATGGAATGTAAAGTTCTGATTGGCGTACGATTCGTTTGCAAAGTGCAAATATTTAGCAGCCCTTCTGCGAAGAATATTATAAAGCATGGCTCTCTTGATACGCTTAGCCTAACACCAGATAACGATCGACTGTGATTTTAATGCCTCTAAGATAAAGGGAGGGGAAGGAAATTTAAACAGAAAAATGTATTTTCTGCTAAAACAGAAGTGCTTACTCAGTCACCAAAACCATCGGTTTTAGAACCAGTTCTGATGCTTTCTACAAAACAAAATGATATCCTTCTAAGAATACGAAAGATAAAAAAAATCCCTCGTGATGATATTTTAGTAAATAGGAAAAGCATCTGTGCCAAGAGAGAGAGAGAGAGAGAAAGAGAGAGGCAGAGATAGGAGCGAGAGTGAAAGGGAGAGGGAGGTAGGGAGCGGGAGAGAGAGAGAGAGAAAGAGAGAGAAAGAGAGTCGACTTATTTATTCACGAACTGATTTAATTCACTATTATAAAATATGTGTAAACATGTTTATATCTTCATACATTTGATAAAGAAAAAAAAGGCATGTATGTTTGAAAATAAAATTTCTATTCTAAAATTCTGTAACAGAATAATACAATTTGATTTTTAACTTACGTAGTTGTAACCTGACAATGCTCCATATCCCTTTAATCAACAATGATGTCATCTATTTGTTGTGGACTTGGCTTTCACCTTATCCTGAATTTTTCATTTCAATCAGCTCATAAAACTTAGAAATCGTGTATCAGAAGTACATTTACAGTAGACCGCCTAAGTATTCAAAAAATCAGAGGTATTTTCGGGCTACAAATCAAAGAGACTGTTAGAGTTCTCAAAGCAAGATTAAATTACACTTGCTACGAACCACACACACCACACTTCCAAATTGTCGTCTAAAACGTATGGTCTAAAAAACGTCTTTATTTAGAATTTAAAAATATCGTTGTTTAAAAGCTATGGCGAGAACTTTCGCGACAACTATGGTCGCATCTTCAGGCCGATGATTGAAATCGTATTAGAGCGCCACATGGTTTAAATAGTAACAGACATGAGCACAGAGAATACACATTATGTGAATGAGAAAAAAAAACAACATACGTGACCGCCATTCACCACAAACTGTTTAAAGTTATCAACATTATGTTGGTGGTTTCTCCCATGAGTATTGTAAAACGAAATGTCTCCAGGCACTAGCGATAAAGACGTTCCTGTCTATATTCGATACAGCTGTTGTAAAGATTCGGTTACTTGACACAATTGAGTTCGGCTGTTACCTCCTAGAATTCTTTGCTGCTGCTGCCATTGGCCACAAACATCGACCAATCGTTTCTCTTGTCAGGAAGACAAATGACCCCTTGTTTTGTTGGTTCTTCACCACTCCTAGTAAACCCTTCATGCAGTTCTTAAACATTAAGCGCCCGTTACAATGCCTTTTTGAAGGTATATATTCTAACGTGTGAAATTGTTGCCCTGAACTGTGTACAAAAATATCTACAGGCGATATTTGAGTTCGCAAAGTGAACAACACGTGAATGACTGTCATTGGATGTTCTCAATAAGTTAACACCGTGCATATTTTGTTAGTAATCCAATTAAAAAGAAGGGCAACGATATTTATGGAAATGCAGAAAATCCATTCGCGCTATTTAGAAAAAAACAAGATAGGGCGTGCAGCAGGGGTTAATATTCGGGTTGTGCAGCAGGGGTGAATATTAGGGGTGTGCAGCAGGTGTGAATATTTGGGGTGTGCTGGGTGTGCGGCGCACACCCACACAGAGTCTTCGCAATTTTTTTAACCTTTACTCTAGACATTACATTTCAGGATTTATTTCTAATAAAATTCAAAAGAGGTTGTCCTAAGGCCTCGAATGGCTGGTAAAATTAATTCCTCTATACAATGTTTTCATTAAGAGGAGACGTTTCGTTCATTAAGCTTAATATCACCTTTGTGCTAAAATCCTCTGGTGTGCAGTTTCCCATGCAGGACATGCTACGGTTTCCAAGCAACTGTGGTCTAAGCGCTCGCTAGATAGCGTTGCAAATAACGTTTTAATTTCTCTGTGGATTCAAACATTACAGCTGATCTCTCAGGGTGTGCTAGCCTTACCGAAAAGAGCTTGCAGTTCAACGATCCTTAAGCTACTAGGTTACAAGCGCTCCCAAGATGGTGCTGCAGGTTACGTTTTTATTTCCCTGTGGTTTGCAACATTACCTCTGAAATCTCAGGCTCTGTTAGCCAAATAGAGCAACACTTGCAATCCCATGAAACAATACTATTCAACGTTGTGACACAAGTTGCTGTTGTATTATGTTTTTGGATAACAAAACTCATCAAAGTTTGTCCAAACGCTTCGCGTGGTGGCCAAAATAAATTTTTTTATACAATGTTTTTGTAAGGTGGAAAAGGAAAGTGGCTTCGTTGTGTAAACAAAACATACACTGAAGAGCAATTGAATTAGAGATACCTGTCTAGTAACGTGTAGCACCATCTTTCGTCCTGATGACGGCGGCGATTCGTCTCAACATGGACTCGACATGGCACCGGAAGCGTTGGGAAGCCATACGGATCCACGACCCCTGAACAAACACCCACAGTTCACGAAGATTTCATGGAGAGGTTTCAGGCCCTCGAACACCTTTCTCGATGACATCCCAGATGTGCTCGATGGGTTTGAGGTCAGGTGATATAGCTGGCCAATGAAGCGAGGTAGCGTTGGTGGAGTGGTCTTCCAACCATTCGGATACAATTCGGGAGCGATGGCACGGTGCATTGTCTTGTTGCAGGATGAGGTTACCAGTGGGATGTTGAAGACGCACCAGCGGGAGCAAATGATCGATCAGGATTTCCCGGTAACGTTGGCTTGTGAGGGACAATGTCACACGTACGAGGGGTCCCACTTCAATCCACGTAAACAGTCCACGCAAACAGTCCCCAGACAAGAATGCCACCTCCACAAGCATGAAGAGTACCCTGCTGGCAAGAAGGATCCATCGTCTCATGTGGTTTGCGCCGTACTCGTATCGTGCCATCCGCATGTACCACGGTGAATCTCTACTCATCAGTCCAGGCAACATTTCCCACATGTCTAGGGTCCAGAGGCGATGTTCCCGCGCCCATGCTAATCTTTGCACCCTGTGATGTGCGGTAAGCAGCGGTATCATCGTGGGACGACGGCTTCTGTATCCCATAGCAAGGAGATGGTTCTGGATGGTGTGGCTGCATACACGTTTTTGTGCACCAGCGTTAAATTGCCGAGTGATTTCTTGCACTGTGGCCCGTCTATCCGCTATTACAATGCAAGCTAGCCGACGATGACCCCACTCATCCGCACGCTGTTGTCCACGGCAGTTGGCCCTTGCAGGGATGGTTTTATCGGAATCGATGTACTCATGGTGCACCCGTTACAGAGTGGCTCGTGAAATTCGCACTGCATGCACGACTTCCGAGATGAAGTGACCCATTCGTCGGGCCACGATAATTTGCCCACGACCAATTACGCTTTGAACCTTCGTCTTACCCATACTGCGTCCAACTCTTACTGATTCCCGTCGCATCACTCCTTATATTGTCGAATCGCTGCATACGTCATGTCGTTTCTGTTTACAGGGCCGCCCACAGCGCCACATTTGCATAACGCCAGCCGTATCTAATTCAATTGCTCTTCAGTGTATGTTTGTAGGATTCGCATCCATAGGTGTAATCTTTCTTCAGTGAAAACCCGAGGCGCGTAAAGCAACTGTGAAATAAAGCTCTCCAAGTGGAGCTGGAAGTCTCGCTTTTATTTAAGCAGAGCCTAAACTTACAGGGTGAGCGCGTTTTAAAAAGAACTGCTGGTCATACCTTTACGTTTAGACTCGCGTGGAGTCATAAATACAATTCAACGTTCTGACACGTGTTGGAGTGTTTCTGTCATTTCCTTGCAGTACGGTGTGTTTATGAGCACGAATTTAAAAAGAGAATTTGTGTTTTGTTATTCATAAAGGATGGGATAAGAAAAATTATTATTTCTTTATTCAATGACCGCTAAGTAAAAAAAATAATGCTTTCGTATGTTTAAAATAATTGCTTGAAATTTTCATCTTGGGTCACATAGCAAACTTTTTTCGTGTTTTTTTTTTCTCATAACGGCACACACCCGACCTAAATGGGCAATGTTGTGCATTTTTGATGACGGCACAAAATAATCAATTTTAATATACGTACATAAGGAATTTAAATGATTTCTTTACGAAATGAATATTTACGGAATGAATTGGTCATAGATCATCTTCATAAAGCCTCGTACATACACAATACTTCTAT
The DNA here is from genome assembly GCA_039090855.1 of Macrothele yani. Taxonomy (NCBI): domain Eukaryota; kingdom Metazoa; phylum Arthropoda; class Arachnida; order Araneae; family Macrothelidae; genus Macrothele; species Macrothele yani. The sequence goes on along the minus strand of CM077034.1, from coordinate 177,877,469 downwards.
GTAATTACGGATGAATATATTTTAAGAATTTTTCGGCAGCAGCATGAACTGGTATATTTCGACATCAAAAGTAATAGAGGTAGTTACTTTCAATACAGGATCTTGATAAGTAGTCACTCACAATACAATATAAAATTCGTTGGCTGAATTTCAAAATTGTATTGTATAAAGTATTAGAACTTTCAGGTTTTCCCTACTTATCAAGATCGTGCATTGAAGGCAACCTCTATTACTTTTGACTGTTTCTGCACGATTTCGAGTTCTACTAATAGTATATTTCGTTCATAAATTTAATCCCATTTCCAATTAAATCGCAGTGAACGCATATAATGTTCAAAAAATTGTGTTTTTCACCTCATGCTGGTCAACGGCGTTCGCCATAATTAACAAAATGGTATCTCAGGAAAGTACAAAAGCTTTTCCTTTTATAAAATTAATTTTGTAAAGAAATTAATGAAAATATTCGGGAAATTTATTGAATAACATTTTTTTTCAAGGTTATTCAACAGATATACAACGATATAACGTGAAGTATTAAATTGGTAAGCACACCTAACAGCGAGCTCGGCCTTTCTTTGCCTTCAAAAGAACCTCGATTTGATAGAGCATGTGTTCAATGTCACGTTGATTTCGTTCCGCGATTGCGTTCCGCCAAGCTGATGTGATGGCACCCGTGAATTGCCAAAAGTTCATTGAAGGAAGATTTACATTACGAAGTGATCTCTCAAAATCATTCAAAATGGGTTTAATTTGTATATCATATTGGGACACTGCGTTACATTTAGGACGCTGAGGTAACTGTCGATCTCTTGGAATCACTGGGCATCGATGCGAGTCGTACGGTATGTCCCATTATCCTGCCAGAAGTAGCCTTCGTCATCAAGAAACAACAAAAATTGTACGGGTGTACCTAGCCTTCAGTGCTTTTAAAATACCACGTAGCTTCCGAATGATGTACTAGAAATTATAAGATATCCAGTGCTCTCTATACAAAACAGATGCCATGACAAGCTTGTCCAACACACGGCCTGCGGACCGCATGCGGCCCAGGACAGCTAAAAATGGGCTCAACGCAAAATCATAAACTTACTTAGAGCATTATGAGATGTTTTTGCGTTTTTTTATAACTCGATTGCACGGTTCTCGAGAGCGAACTTTTTAGACGGCAACGGAATGAAATTGAATAATTAGAGTATGCTACGTCCATAAATATCGGATTGAAAGTATAATGTGAATCCGTAATTCACATTATACTTTCAAACAATTCGGCCAGAAGAAACGAAAGACTGCTAAAATTAACTAATAAAATAAAGAGCGAGAGGACTCTGCTGCAATGTAGCTTAGAATGAATTGTAACAAAGAAATCAAGTGTGTGTTCTGTACTAGGTATAAGACCGCCGCGCGCCTTGCGCACTCGCTATTTGTACGCAGTGTGTAGCTTCTAGTGTTGTATCTTCAAAGCGCAGACAGTCGAATTGACACCATCAGACGTGTGTTTGTGGAGACTTGGCAAGTAAAATGCAGGAATTAGATAAGTAAATTAGTATTTTTAAAATTCCAGCATGGCTTCCACAGCCTCTCAAAAGAAAACAGAATCCCCCAAAAAGGAAAAGTTACGGATGAAGGAAGATTGTTCAACGAAAAGTAGACAGATGATTCCTTTTTGGTTAAGGTAAATAGTAAAGCACTCTGCTTAATTTGTAGGAAAGATGCTCCTGTTTTCAAAGACAATAATTTGAAAAGGCATTATATGCAAAAACATGCTGCCAAAATCGGTGTGTATCCGGGAATGTGTCGTAAGGACAAAATAGCGGAACTGAAAAAAGTCTGTCTCCTCAACAATTTGAAAAATAAATGTTACAGCTCAAACGGACTCTGTTGTAAAAGCTAGTAATGTGGTAGCAAATTTAATAGCAAAGAAACTCAAAAACATTTCCTGTTGGTGAGTTTATTAAGCAATGTGTGGAAAGCGTGGCAGATGTAATTTGCCCTGATGAAGAAAGGGGATATTTGTAAAATCACTTTGTCTCATCAGAATACATTCAGGCGAAATCAAGAAATCGGGAAATCTATCAAAATATGTTTTGAGAGTAAATCTGCTACTTTTAAATTTTGTGCTTTGGCGATGGATGAAAACAGTTATTCCGCAGATACGGCTCAACCTGCCATTTTTATTAGAGGCATTGATAACGAATATAATATCACAGAAGAATTGGCTTCTTTAGTGTCATTAAAAGACACAACTAGATCAAGACATTTATACGAAGCGGTCAAAAATACGTTACAGCGATTTTCTTTAGTCCATTGTAAACATATCTGGTATTGTTTCTGGGGGTGCTCTGTCGATGGTAGGCAAATAAGACGGACCTTTAAAATTAATAGAAGACCATGCATTGCCGCCAGAAACTCACGTTTGATGAAGCATCAGTGCATTGAACATCACAAAAATGTATGCTCAAAAGCTTTAAAAATGGATAATGTCATGCAAATTGTAATCAAGGCTGTGAATTTTATAAAGGCCAAGGGATTGAATCATCGCCGATTCCAGGAATTCCGTGAAAATATGGATGCTGACTATGGCAACATCATTTACTTTTCGGAAATAAGATAACTAAATCGAGGCAAAATGATGAAAAAGATTTTATGATTTGCGACACGAAATCAAGTCGTTTATGGTATCAAAAACAAAATTTGTACCAGAACTTAACGATGAAAATCGGATTACAGATTTAGCATTTCTAGTGTATTTGACCGCTCATTTAAATGTGCTAAACCTGCGGCTTCAAAGTGAAAATCAACTTATCAATACAACGTTTGAAACTATAACGGCGTTTCAAATGAAACTAAAATTATGGCAAGCTTAAATTAAGGGAAATCATTTTATTCATTTCGCTACGTTAGCTAAACACGGTACTAGAAACAGCGGAAAATATGCAGCCTTGCTTTTCGATTTTATACAGGAATTTGATAACAGGTTCCAAGATTACGTGAAAAAATATTAATATTTTGATATATTTGCGACTCCATTTTTAGTCGACACAAATATGTTGCCTGCCAATTTTCAAATGGAATTCATAGAGCTACAATCTGATATTCAGCTTAAAGAAAAATTTGATCATGTTTCTTTACAGGACTTTTATGAGACCTATCTTCCCAGAGACAAATATCCCTCGCTTCACAATCACGTCTTATTCATGTCATTGGTTTTTACAGCACCTACATTTGTGAGCAACTATTTTCACGGATGAAGCACACGAAGTGTAAAATTAGAACCAAAATATCTGATGAGCACCACTCCGAACTCACTGAGAATTGAAGTTACTTCCATCAAACCAGATACTGATGCATTAGTTTCCCAACAACAATGTTAATTATGCCATTAGTTTCATGTTGCCCACATTCCTTTTACTTTTATATAAAAAAATCAAAGAAATGTATGATTTTTTATTCTTTAGATTTGCACATTCCTATACCAATGATCGCAAACGTGTGAACTTCTCGACGATTTTAAACACTCAACGAACGGGGCGGCGCATAACTGGGATTATTATGAGAGGATTGTTTTTTGCTTATCTGTGGTGGTGGATATCACGAAAATTATGCACGGACAATTTTTTTAATTTGCTCAACAGCTATCGGTTAGTGTTAGTGTATTTCAATGCGGCCCAGGGAAGCATAAAAAATAGACACCCCTGGTCTAGGTCGTCAAATCCTACCCGATATAGCGTTTTCTTACTACATTGTGTAGTGGAATATTCCTAAAATGTTGTTATTTTAGATATGATGTTATCCGTCGCCGCCAGCTGATATTTGTCGGTTTATATGCATGCAGAATTTTCTGAATTTTTTTGTCTCTGTTATTTACTGGAATCCCTGTAAAGAAACGTTTGTAACAATTCGAATTGCAAAATGTTCATCAAGTGTTTTTTTTTCTGTAATTTGCTGTGTGCTTCAGATTTCCTGTATATTAGAAGAACGTGTTTTGTGCGTACCCTGCAGCCACTCGCTTTTATCGCAACTGAGCAGAGCCTTTCAGCTCTAGCTTGTCTTAAGAGAGCAGTGTATCGAGGCTACGTACTCGTGAAAAGGAAAAAAAAACAATGTGGTTTATGTGTATTTATGTCGACAAAACAAGAAGTGAGAATGATATGAGAAAAAAACAACCTGACGCATTATTTGACAGACTGGTAAATTATCATGGAAAATGAAAAAAAATATTAGTTCTGGTGAACTTGTGTTAGCAGAGTATACTCCAAATAAATACATGTAAAAGCACTGGGTGTCTCAAAAGATAACTACTAAATTTAAGCAGATATAACACAACGGCTGAAGAGAATGTAAAAAAAATTAACATTCACTCGGCAATAGTTGGAATTTGTGATTCACCAGTACCTCTGTTTATTTGCAGGAATCGAGAAAATGCCAACGTATACCACAGAGCAGCGTATCTTCATCGTGGTAGGGTATTATCGATCATCGGACAGTCCGGTAAAGTGTGGCGGGTATTCCAAAAGAAGTGTAGCGGCAAAGCCTGACCAGACAGACACACTCTAGGGAACCTCTTCACTACATTTCACACAACGTGGTCGGTGTTGGACGAACGGATCAAAAATGGCAGGCCCTCTACATCAAGGACTGAAACCAAAGTTGGAACGATGCGAGAAACATTTTACAGAATCCCGGAAAAGTCTATCCGACGTCCTGCGCGACAGGTGAGGTTGACACATAGCAGCTTCCGTCGCATTCTTACAACAAAACTGCATCTGTTCCAGTATCATTTCCAGACACAACAGCCTTCAACATCAAGGAATAAGGTCATTGGCTGGCATTTGCAGAGACAAAGCTCAACAATATTTAGACACAAAATATCGACATAGTACTAATCTGGTTTTCGGATGAGGTGCATTTCCATCTCAGTGGCTTTGTCAACGAAACGTACTTGCGGCTTTGGGGTCGACAAACCCTGATCTGCTATTGCAGCCCTTGACCACCAGCGTGTGACTCTGTGGCGTGCCTTGTTGCGTCACGGAATCTGCTTCATCAAGGAAACTGTAACATTCGCGAGATATCGCACAGTGTTGAAAACGACTTTCCTTCCATGGCTACAGGGTTTCATTGGTTGTGACCTGCATTGTAACTTGCTCGTGCAACACGGTGCAAGTACGTATAACTCAGCACCGATATTCTCCCTGTTTAATGATCATTTGGGAGAAAGTTTTACTGCCTTTGATTGTTGCAAACAGTATGGCACCGGAACGGATTGGCCAACCTATCCTACGGAGCTCAACTCATTCCTTATTGTATTATCTTAAAGATCAAGTTTACCGGACCGATACACGGACCTTGGAGAATCTTCGAATAGCTACTGAACATGAAATCTTCGCCATTTCCACTGAGCTCGTGTAACGTATACGCTCCAAATTTGACTACGGTTAGGTAATACTATCTTTGCATTTGAAGGCACACACACTAAACATTTTATAATTTATATTCCTGGCATTAAAGATTTCTACACACTCAGATTCCTCCTTCTAGTATTCTTCATTCAGCAGTCATATCACCTTACAATTACTAGGATTATTTTGGGACACCCTTTAACTAATGATACTTCATAAATTTTGAAAATGTTTACTGAAATATACTGCTTATGCAAGGCTGGGTTTATATACTCTCATACATGCCTGTCCTGGTTCGTAAGTTAAAATATAGATTATTCTAAAAACATTCCAGATCTGATATTTCTTCAGCGGGTTTAAAAGGAAACCGTACAATCCTGAAGTGTGTTTACGCTGCTCTAAGAGGAATGATAGAAATTGGCCTTTCTTTTTTACTTTTTCCACACACAGTTGTCAGAGCAAATGACGCTTCTCTATAACTGGAACATACTGTTACGACTTTGCGGTAAGGTAATCCATTCTATAAGCAGGTTTTGCAAGAGGCGGGAACAGGGCTAATTGTTGGTTGAAAATTAACAGCTAGGGGTTTCCCCCTTTGTGAAAGAAGAAAAGAGATAAGAGCCTCTTTTTTGGAAGGGAGAAATCTGAAGTGGAATATGCGTCGTTTGGTATGGGCAACGCAATGCGTCACCCCTACGCGCGTGGGTGGTCAAATTGGGTGGTCGTTTAAGTACAAGATGTTTTGGAAGAGTGTCACCAGATCGGAAAGTTATGGCGTTTGCTAATCCGAACCTTGGCAGGACAAAGAACTGTTTTCCCACATATTCCGAATGCAGAGACGTGCGCTTCTTATCACTTCACCGTGCCGAATGCTTTTAGGAAACAATAAGGCTGGCAACAGAGTGAAAACAAACCCCTAACGACAACGCAAGGAATTTATTGACGAAATGTAAACAAGCGAAAAAGAGGAGTCTGGTTGAAAGCCGTGAAGGGAAAAGGACTGGACTCGGATACAGTAGGACCAGAGTAAATCCTGCGGCGCGGTACTTTGCGGGGATAGAAATGATTCTGCCCGAAGATACCGAATGTTGAGGTTACCGCGAGAAAAATCGGAGGGAGAAAGATACCTCTTTTCCTGTTGCTAGATTGCACGTAAAAGAAAGCCAGCAGCAGCTCGGAGTGACCGAGATGCACGACCCGTGATGTAAGGCGAATCACCGTTGGAGAGACGGACGGATCAGGTGGGACGAACTGACGGACGGACCCTGCTTTCACGTCAGCGGTTTCATTCCACCTCGATAATGGTGCGCATAGATGCGTACCTGATCATGCAGGTGAATGAACAAAGGTGTGTGCACGAGAAAAAGTGGAGACGGGGTTCAATTCCCATCTCCACTGGTCATAGTCGGCGCACGGAAATGGGCGTGTCGTCACACAGGTACGCTTCGAAAACACATAAATTGTTAGTGAGTGCATATAACAAAGTGAGTGCACTATATATGGATACCCGAGGAAACAGCATATCTGTAAGTACTGAATTTATGTATGCATGCCAGTTGTGGATAAACTGGCTCCGGTCAGCTAATAGACTCTCGTCGGCTGAGAACTGTTTTTAAAGCCGGACTGTATAGTCCAATCATTGAACTTTAATGATAAATTCAGCCTCAGAGCTATCCGGAAAGGGGCGAGTCTACTTGACGCCCCTCCTTCACAATACTCTGTACATTGACGTCGTCATCATTATCTTCATGTTTTTTTTAATTGATTAAATGTGTGTTGTCTCGTGCCAGTCCTGAAGTTGCAGGAATAATTGATGAGGGTCCGAATTTCTTAGTTTTGATTGGCGAAATTACAGGCAAAATTCTTTTCACCTGTACAAAAGATTTCGGCGATAAAAAGAGCTCACAAGTAATTATTCGTAATTTCAATGTCTACCTCCGGGCCATTAGCCATTGGCTGAGATCTTGACATCTAAATTCTTAAAGCTTATTTTTATTCGATAATCTGGCGCCCCGGGGCGTAGCAACAATATTTTTACTTTAATTTTACTTGCTATTTTACCTAGAAAAGTTACAACTGATGCTGAGATAAATAAATGTAAATCCGGAAAATGTTACGTTTTGTTTCTGCATACGAACAGCTGAATGATTTTAAACGCAATGCAAACTGTGTTCCTAAAGGAAAACAAAATTTATGATCAATTAAAAGTTAGTTAGTTAGTTAGTTAATTGATTTTAGTGGCGCAAGGGCCAGGCTTGGCCAAAGAGCGCCAGACACAGAACTATCAGCTAAAGATTTTAAAAAGCGGATTGAAATGATTAAGAGCAGACAGGCTTGGTAAAAGTTAGGAATTTTCAACTAGATTTATAATATATATATATATATATAAATTTTATAGAAATTGTACTGCACCAAAAAGACATTGAGTTTGTTATCAAACACATTTGCAATAAGCTGAAGAAAACTGGTTAAAAATATTGTTTTAAAATTCCATTTACGGTTTCAAATATAAGACCTCACACACTGCGAAACTTTTAATTTCAAAAATGGGATAGAAATACTAAATCAGCACATATATTTGATCAATATGCAACTAACGATTGTTTGCTATGCAACATTTTAAAGCAAACTTAATTTCTCATAAACACTTGTAATTCCGTTTAATTCATATTTCCGAATTATGTGCATGCATCTGATTGGGAAATAAAGAAATAACTACAATAGAATAGCAGTTACCGTATACTTTGGCATACAATTTGACGGAATACAGGATATCATATCCCTAACAATTAAAGGACAATCCTTCTACGAAATGTCAGAGAGCAATTTAAGAAATACAGATTTTCATTTGGACCTAATTTTCAGTTCTAATAGAGAAGAAACCAAATATAAAAATTAAGACATTTCCATGATTTCGGGCCAAAAGACGGAGCGGAGAACTAGCCAAAAAAAATATTTAAGGGGCCGTATAAAAATTGCTTTCTTGACTGCTCCGTTTTCACGCCTCCAGAGGTTGGTTATCTGAAAACTTTCTGCGATTTCGTATTTTCTTAATTGCGATATTTAATATAATTCTTTATAAAAATGTTCATAATATACGACTTAACAAAGTAATTTCATGGTTTCTGAACTACAGCTGAACAAATTATCTGCGTACACGCAGGAAACCTATCCGGGTGGGGTGGGGGCTTAATACCAAAAATATAAAAAAATAAGGAACTTTTGATCCGATCCTAAGACTTTCAGCGTCAACAATCTACAACTCTACAAAATTTTTGCGGGCGTATGCTACCGCAAGAAACCTGTCTGTGAGAGGGTGGGGAGTAGGGGGGGGGCTTAATACCAAAAATATAAATTATAATGAATTTCTGGTCCGAACGGGAGATTTTCAGCGTTTACAGACTACAGCTCAACATATTCTTTCCGGGTATGTGCTAGCGCAAGAAACCTGTTGGGAAGAGGGGAGGGGGGGGGGAGTTATGCCGAAAATATAAAAAAATTCTGGAATTTCTGGTCCGCTCCGGAAGTTTCCAGCGTTTGCATACTACATCACAACAAATTATCTGAGAGCACGTGCAAATGCAAGAAACCGGTCTGCGAAGGGGGTTAATACCGAAAACATAAAGAATTTGTACCCCAATCGTGAGATTTTCAGCGTTTACTAACAACAGCTTAAATTCTCTGCAGGCACGTGCAATTGCAGGAAACCTGTCTGAGAAGTTAAGACCCCAGAGAGGTTTCCTGCAGCATTATTGGTATTACCCCCTCCCCCCCCAACAGATTTTCTGCGTTACCACATGCCCGCAGATATTTTGTGGAGTTCTAGTTTGTAAACACTATAAATCTGTTCCCAGTTGGGCTACAGATTCCTTATATTTTATATTTTCGGTATCAACACCCCTTCCCCTACAGTTTTTTAGCGTTAGCATATGCCTGCGAAACATTTGCTGAATTTTAGTTTGTAAATTTCGAAGATCTCCGGATCGGACCAGAAATTTTTGATGTTCAAAATTTTTGATATTAAGCCACGCTCTCCCCCTGAAAGGTTTTCTGCTTTTAGCGCATGCCCGCCGAGAATTGCATTAATTACCGCGATTAAAAAAATACGAAATTGCGGGGGTAGTGGTCAAAGCGATGGCTTCTGATTATTCGTCGGAGATGGGTCCTGTTTCGAATCCCGGTTATGTTGTGTTTGTCTTACGGCCCTGCCTCTTTATTCCCTGAAACCAGCGGCTCTAAATCACGGACGGGCGACCACTTATAGCTCACTGAGTTGCTCACGGTGGTCAATAAACATCCATCCAAAAAAAAAAAAAATGACGGAAACTTTTACGGGACTCAGACAACCAACTTCTGGGAACATGGCCATGAAGCGGTCAAACATGCAATTTTTATACAGCCCTATTTTACCCCAAAAATGCAAGTGTTTTATAAGTGACAATGATATTTGTTGTGCAGTTTTGTTATGTAAGAGAAGAGGTGAAGAAAGTGCAATTTTATACAGTCCCTAAAGTGTATGTGGCTACTTGTCCGTGCTGCGAGTTTCCTGGTGGTCATTTGTCCTAAACATGTTTGGATGCTTTCTCAGAGGGAGATGAGTTGCACTTATACAATTTGTATATGCCGTGGAACGCCGCAGGAACAGAAGGGTACCAATCTCCGGGGTACGAGTTTGCCGTTTCCTGTAGAGATCTGGTATGTCGTTTTTGATATGCATGCTGCGTGCATTATTTTGGGATCTATCCGACCCCCCCTCTCCAGTTGAGGCAATTCGAATTCTTTTTTCAAAACGTGCATCGGGTCACACGGCATACGAAATTTAAATTTCGGTGGGTATACACCATCTCCCGAAATCAAAGAGGTCATGATGCTTAAATTTCGAAAATGTGGTAGCAACTATTCCTAAAGTTAATGTGCTATGTGTGCTGAAGTTCAGCGGGCTCGAACTCTTTTGTTTGTCTCAATTTTCATACCGGTTCATACAAGTTTAGGGCAACAGGCCACAAAAGTTCAGGAGGGGGGTATAAAGGTTGCCGTTTCTTGGCCTATATTGAGAATTGAATTAGGAACTCCAAACAAATTTCGAGAAAATGTTCTTTGTAAGCCAAGCGAGAACTAACCATTATTTGAAGAAATAAATTGCAGTGATTTAGTACATTTCTTAAAACTACAGTTTTCGGCGAAACAACGGAATTGCAGCATGACTCATGCTGTGTTCAGAAAGGCACGATAAGGTAGGATTTTTTAATAACGCTGCACTTTTACTTAGGCACTAAATATTTACATAACATGCCAAGTTAGTAATATTTCTTTTTACTTAATAAATTCATAGACCTTACACCTTGGCCTTTTTACCAAATTTTAATCCGCCGACCTTTTCAACAGTTTTTATTCTACCGATACCATATTCATAAAGTTTACATACCAAGTCAAGGTAATAGTATTGCATTTTTAACTTAGGCACTAGATATTAATTCATAGGTCCTAGGCCTAGGCCATTTTAACTGTCTTTATTCTGACAGTGTCATATTAATAGCTTTAAATATCGGCATAAGTAATATGCTGCACTTATTAAAATTTTCTAAAAAAGGCTTAGGCCTACTAGGGCCTATGAATTAGTATTTAGGGTGTCGTCGCATTTGCGACCGTTGTTGAAATGGTAGCATATGCGACCGGCAGAGGAAAAGAAGAGTGATGAAAAAGGGAGAGAGGCAGGGTGGTGAGATTAAGTGTTGAGCACCTGGGGTATCCCAACGGTCAATGCGGCGGAAGTTGAAATGTTCCCCTCCGTTTCCCCCTAATGCATTATCTCTCCCTAAGGTTCTTTTGCTTTCCTCTGCTGGCTTACTCGTTTTCCATCAATCCTTTGTTTGAGAAAGGGCAAACCCAACCTTTTGGCAAACCTACGATTTTGATCATTTGTAGACGACATCGTACGACAACTTCGGATAGTTTCAAACAAAAAATGCACTACAATACCATTCCGGACAAAGATTTCAGGCAGCAGCTAGCGCTGGTTTATTGGATAGGGAGATCTCCAGCGTTTGCAAACGCTGAAGATCTCCCGATCAACAAATTATTTCAGGGCACGTGTAAAGGCAGGAAATCTGTCGAGGGGGTCAGCTCCCCGACAGGTTTCCTATATTAGCACATTCCCGGCATATGACTCCAGAAAGTTTGTTGAGTTTTAGCGTTTGTACACGCTGAAACTTTTCGGATTGGGATATAAATTCTTTATGTTTTACATTTTCGGTTTTAAGCCCCCAGACAGGTTTGCTGCGTTTACACGTGCCTTCGAATAAATTATAGGGTTGTAGTATGCAAAAGCTGAAAATCTCCGACTCAGACCAGAAATTCTTTGTATTTTATATTTTTGGTATTAACCCCCCACTCCCGCCCGGGCATGTTTCATGCATTTGAAGAGCATTTGTTGAACTGTAGATTTTGAATTGTTGAATTCTTTTGTTGAGTTGTAGATTATAAACATTTTTTTAAAGAATAGCATTACATATCGCAATTAAGAAAATACGAAATTGCGTAACTTTTATGTGATTCAGATAACCAACCTCTAAGGTCGTGGCCACGAAGCAGTCGAAAACGCTATTTTTATACGGTCCCTTAAAATTTTGTGGCCTGCTCTCCTACACCTAGAATATCCTATCCTTGCTTGTAGACCAACAGACAACCGTGAACCGTGCACGTGTGTGGGATTCTGTGTTCTGCCGTTTGCCGTTCTCTAACTCCGCCATTGCATATGATTTGGTTGGTTGGTTTGTTGGTGCTCAATAGGCAAAAGAGCGCCACGTCAGAGTAGTAAAAACTAAGAAACAACTATATTGTAACAAAACGATAAATGTATAAAACAGTAACAATAAAAGTGGTATATGGCAGGAGAGACAATAACAAACAAGAAAAACACCGGTGTAATGGCTACAACAATTGGTTGCCGGACACCCGCCACACAAGAAAACTGCCACATGTTTTTCATTAAGGGGTCGGGCACTAATTGCTGTTCCTCCGAGGAACACTTTGACTGTATGGCACTTTTCCAAGTTTCCGAATTATGTGTGGCAGCGTTCCAAGGTGCCTAACGACGGGAAGGAGCTCTTTTGTTTGTCTCAATTTTAATGCCGGTTCATACCAGTTCAGGGCAACAGGCCACAAAAGTTCAGGAGGGAGAGGGGGGGGGGGTATAAAGGTTGCCGTTTCTCGGCCTATATTGAGAATTGAATTGGGAACTCCAAACAAATTCCAGAAAACGGCCTATGTAAGCCAACCGAGAACTAACCATTATTTGAAGAAACAAATTGCCGTGATTTAGTACATTTCTTAAAACTAGTGTTCGACGAAACAACGGAATTACAGCATGACTCATTCTGTGTTCAGAAAATGACGATACGGTGGGATTTTTGAATAACGCTGCACTTTTATTTAGGCCCCAAATATTTACATTACATGCAAAATTTGTGGTATTTCTCTTTTACTTAATTGGTTCATAGGCCCAACACCTAGGCCTTTTTAACAGTTTCTAATCCGCCAACTTCATATTCATAACGTTTACGTATCAAATCAAGTTAATAGCATTGTGCTTTTACTTAGGCACTATCATAAATATCAATTCAGAGTCTCTTGGCCTAGGCTTTTTTAGCAGTTTTTAGTCATGCCATAGTCATAACGTTTACATATCAGCTCAAGTTAATAATATTCCGCTTTTACTCAAGCACTAAATATTATTTCACAGACCCTAGGCCTAGGTCTTTTTAACAGTTTTTTGACTACCAATATCATATTCACAACAATTACATATTAACTCAAGTTGATAATATTCCTCTTTTACTTAGGCAGTAAACATTCATTTATAGACCGTAGGCCTGTGCCTTTTAAACAGTTTTTATTCTACCGATGTCATATTCATAACCTTTACGTATTAACTTAAGTTAATAATACTGTGTTTTTGCTTAAGCACTAAATAATAATTATGTAAGCGACTATGTCTTTTCCGTTTTCTTTGGGGAAAAAAAATAGGAAATGGAAAACCTTGTAGAGTAAATTGATCATCGCTTTTCTTTGTAGTCGTCCTTTATAGCGCCCCTTTTGAAAAAACAGCTGGTGCCTATGTTATCACTTTCTCCCATGTACCTTGTGGGATACTATGGGTTTGTGATTGATAAATTTTGTGATTCACAACTCTGTTACTAGGTTGTGTTTATGTACTTGTGTTTGGAGCCATACCTTCGCTTAAAAAATCCTATTAAGAATTGTTTCTTACTGTATGACATTCGCTACAATAAATATCGGGATGAATTATCCTCTTTAAATGATGTATAGTTTTCCCGCTAAATACCCTAAAGAACAAAACCTTTTTCTCACTATTTGTTCTTCCGCGGAACGTATTCGAAAAGTATTTTTCATTTCAAAAGAGTACTTTTCACATTTTTGCTATTTTCAATTAAGACAATTTTTTTCCCAGTACAGGGTGTTGAGTTATATGTTTCCTTCTGTATGTCTTGTTTTACTCATGATTTGAAAATCCTTTTTTGTCTCTGATACCTCCTTTCTTCTGCTGTGAGAAACCTTTTTGTTTACCATTCGTTAATTTCCGTGACATATTTTTAGCCGCTGGTGAAAGTCAGTAGCTGTTTTTATTTCTGTAAATATTAGCGATTGTAGAAATACACTTATTTTTGGTTTTTAGCCCGTTCCATTTATTTTGAATAACTTTGTTTAATTTTATTCGCATCGGAAAGGATTCGAAAGAAAACCAAAAATTACAAGAAAATTCTGTCTTGTTTATTTTGGTTGAAATGATACTTATGTTATTACAATTTTCGACACTACAGTAGTGTCAACTGAAACGTATTCACCTTGGCACGTTGTGACGTATTACAAAGGTGAATTACGTATCAAGACGACAAATCTGCAGCGGTATATTTTGTCCGTGCAGCTTATTTGGGAGAGCACCTAACTCCGGAGTGAGGGAGCGCGGACTAGATCTCCGTCACAAAAAAACTTGTGTTTTCCCAACGTGACAGATTTAAATATTTTAGCCTTCCTTATCTTGCCTTAGCGTGAGACGTACTCTCTCTGGTTTTTGAATGCTGACATAGAATTGTATGGAATTACGACATCTTTTTGATTTGAATTCAGCGGGGATTTTATGGCATTGAGTTTTCTTCTTTTAAAAAATGTTCTTATATCCATTGTACAAAAAAATATAATGTTGACAAAAGAATGGAAAAATTCTTTCTGGCACAACCGATGAAATGCTCAAACAAAACAAAATGTTTTGACAAATGCAAAGAATTTATATCATCGACCGTCAGTCACGTATTTTATAACAATGCTAAAAGTCTGTGCTGTAAGTTTCCTCAACAACTTTCTCTCCAACGACAGCGTCCAAGGTCCTAAGAAAAGAGAGGTACAATAAATTAAGTAATTAGACTTGTGTTGTAAAGAGAATATGTGCTAATATTAAAACTTATGTGGAAATTATAGAAAATTAAAATTTGGGAGATGGGTGGATGCATTTCGCAACAAAACTGAAATTTTGAATAAGGCCATTAAACAAAATAGAAAAATAAAATGCACCACTGAATTTGGAAACTCCCAAAAGTTACTATTATATTGTTTGCGTTGTTTGCGTTAGACGAGTAGATACACCTGAAAGTGGAAGAAAGGTAACTATTGTTTGCATGTGTACCAAATTTGTAAACACTAAAATTTAATGGCATACAATGTACACGTGTAAATAACCTTTTGGAGGTAAAGAAGTCAAATATCATATTTAGGACAAAAAGATCAATTTTTTTTAAACACAATAACCTAAGATTTTGTTCCCACCTCAGTCATTGCTGAGGGAAATGCACTTGAACCATGTGATGAAAATTCACAAGACAACTATTACTTTACTGCACTAAGGTTTAGGTTTATTTGAAAAGCCACTTGGCCTATATTTATCTTAAAAACTTAACCCAAAACAACAACAAATACAATAACAAAGTGGTTCAAGAAGTAGGAGAATTACCCAGACAACCATGTGTGTTTTGTTTTCGAACACTATCAGCTTTTAACATTTTTGACAATTCCACTTTTGGCAAGTAGGCCTTTTAAAAAAACAGAATCAGATGACACCCACTGGGTTGTATTTATATAAACTTTAAAAGGAAGAACACATATTTTTGCCAGAAAATCAAGATTTGCAAAAACACATAAGTACTCTTGACTTAGGGAACATAACATAAACACTGTGGATGAGTTTGGACAGCTGAAGTGCAATCTCTCCCTCTCTTCATGCATGAATTTATAGATTATGGTATACACAATACAGATTTCATTTCCTTTCGAACACACCCCTCAAACCAGTTTCCTTAACCAACATTAATTTTAAAATTGCAATAACTGAGCAAAAAAATTCTAAATAACCAAAAGTTACCTCCGTAAACAATCCTACACTACCAGGAAAAATTTGCATTAAAACCTAATATACTTAACCTTCTAGCATTACTTGATACTCAACCATTTCCATACACCATACAAAACCTAATACACTAGATACCTTATTCGATATACTCAAAAATTATCATTAAATTGCTACACCGACACAAGAATCTCACTTCACACTATTATCATGCAAATCCAACTTTTCAAAAATTCCATACCATCAGTTTTTGAATCTACTGACACCCATGTAATAACTAACTCGGGCATAAAAGCCAAACAATCATCCCAACCACGGAGTCCCATATATCTAGAAAAAACACGATTTTCCTTGGAGAACAACACAGTTTGAGTCTGAAGGCGAGAGGGGTCGTAAATCCATTCCCAGCCTATACAGTGTAGTGGAGCAAAGTGCAACCTAACCCTTTTCAGTTCCTTCACTCTGATTTTGGGAACTCACATCACTCCCTCGTAGGTACCACCTCCTATGGGCCAAACGAGCTTATTCGGGCAGAAAACAAATCCCCCAATTTGTTTCGTGCACTCTTTTAGACCCGAGGCATGTCTACATAGGGTAAAGTATCCCACAAGAGTTCACTTGCCCCCAAAATATCTCAACATCAATTTTCCAGAAAGCTAACCCAACATCCTCATTTCCAGAAAATTCAATACATTACCTTTTATCCCAGAAAATTTCTTCATATCCTATTTTTCACAGGAACACACTTCATGTCCTTATTTTCCCAGGAACACACTCATTTCCCAGAAAATCACTTATCTTTATTTCCCAGGAACGCACTGTACTACTCATTTCCCAGAAAGCTCAATAGCACCATAGTAGACACACTATACCAAACCTTACTTTATTTCCACAATTATCTATACATCACCATATTTCCACAATCATTCTTTTCCTGAAAAATCATCCACTTCTTGAAGAAACACACCTGCCATTTGGGTTCTTTTCAGTCACACCATAAATATGCTCAAATCAGCCTGTATGCCCAATTCCTATATTCTTTCTCCCATAAAAAAAATATGTTTTTCTAATCTACGGACTGAAACTAGAAATTAGCCCTCACTTCTACAAAATTAAATTTTTAAAGAGTAATTTTGCACTTTAATTTACTAAAACACTAAACCAAAATAATTACCAGCCTGCAAGAAAAATTCTCAACTACATGTCACTACACTAAGCTCATAAATACAAATTCTATTTCACAAATACAAAAATCACTGAGCACAAAAAGAGTTAAATTTCGCTTAACGGAAGTACTGGTCTGAGAAGTTGTTTGTTCCAAAATGCCTTAATACTTATTATATCATCTATCACTGCATGACCTAGAAAATTATTCATTTCCATTTCTTTGTTTTGTTGTTGTTTCTTTCTTTTTTTTTATAGTTTTATCTACTCGCAGAAAATATCATGGGATTTATTTTTTCACTACCTAACATTAACTCAGGGGGTTTCATTCCTTAAGCACACCAGAACACAAAAATACAAATAAAACATGAATGAAAGCATTTACACTTCCCCCTTTTCTTATCTTCCCCCTTTGCAGTAACTTTTCCTACAGCCCCCATTTCAAAGCCCACTTGTTACATAATTTTACAGAAGCCACAACATAATACTTAAAATGTCAAAAAGGAAAAAAAAACTATTTTGATTTAAACTTCATCGTTAAAAAAAACTTATTATTTAAGAATCATTATTTTAGCAGGTTGAATAGGCTAATCCAGCTCACTTAGACGAGATGATTCGAGGGTGTTCCAAATTTTGGAGAAAAACTTTGAGTTCTTGTTGACACTTCTAGGCGATCACTGCCTGATATTGTCTCCGAAGTGGAAAATAAAAAAACCTTACCCCCAGTCCACAAGGCAGGGTAAAGGAGGTTGACAAACAACTGCCATTTTACCTACTACAAACACTGGTTGAAAAAAAATCATTCACTGAAGACAAAAGTCCGGTTCTGATAATGCGTCGCCCTGGGGTCGGCTGTACTTGAGGGAGGAAGCCATTGTCGTTAAGTTTCCCATCATCTGCCAGGCGGTTTGCAGGCAATGTCCCCCAGCTGTCACGAAAATGCTTAGGCGGGCATCAGAGGGTCGTCCGTCTCCGCCATCTTGAGGCTCCACTAGCTGGCATTCAAACCCAACAAGAACTCAGGTGCTCTTACTTCTCCGGCCAAGGGATCCTTGGAAAACTTTTTTTTTCAGCAAGCCAATTTTAGAGGCACTGCTGAATTTGGAACACATGCTAGCTGTCAGTCCTTCTTACTTACGACCAGGCTTAAAAAAAAAGATTTTTACACAGGGCCAATAGACCCCGGTGCCTTTCTTCAGGTTTTTTCCTCTCCCCGCCAAAAGGCGAGGAGAAAGTTTCGCCTTGCTGCACGAGCAAAGTCCAGAGAGCCAGTCAAAGCAAGGACAAAAAAGGAGTGACGCGTCGCTCTCTTGAAGCCGGGGTTGAAAATCCGTTGACCCCTCTCATTGGTCGAAAAGCTTCCCATGACAACAGCAAAGAAGCTGTTCTCCCCTCGGTCAGAGTCCCTGTGCCAAACTCCCGAGGAAAAACACATTGCCCTCCAACGGACTTTTTCTCCCACGCAAGCCAGGGGTGACACTCTGACCTTCACACGTAAGTAAAAGGGGAAAACTTTAGAGCCTTTTCACCATGCCGCTGTGACCTTGTTCCCGAAATAGAACAACGCTAACCCAAGAGAGCCCTCTGCAAACACTTTTTTTGGGCGGCAACTAAGTTTTCGAAAATGGCAGACTGAAAGAAGATTTTTGTTTGCCTTTTTGTTTCACAATTTTTTAGAAATGCTTTCCCTTCGTTCCGTGATTAGTACAAATAATTCTGCTTTTAAAAGGGGTTGATGATGTCTTCTTTTTGCTCGGCCTTACCTTTATTATTTAGCTCACTAAGGTAAAAATAAAAGTAGCCAAAAAAAAAAAAATTCAATGCCTATTATTTCCCTTTCTTTTAAGAAATTTTGTTTGCTTGGTCAGGGCTGTTAGGTTAATGAATATGGCCATTTATTCCCTTATCTCACTGCCTCTTCCAAACACAATTTTGAAACGTGGACTGCCGAGTACTTTCATTATGTGTATTTTATTTATTTATTTTCTGTTATTTTTAATTTTCGCAAATCCCATCGAAGTGATCAGGTTCCCCAAGATTTACGAACATGAAAATTCTTGACGGGACACTTGTCAATAGAAACACTTTCCAAGCAATGCGTTGGACAGGTAGGCTTAATCAGCTCATGCCGCCCCTAATTATGTGCCATAAACTCTGTAACGCGACTCTTCTTTTAAGAGGCACTACAGTGGTCATAGCCGAGCCCAAACCCTTTGGAGCCATCGGTAGCTTACCAGATACAAAGTTCATCCCACCCCCCATTGCTCAACCCTTGTGTCCCAGGGTTCTAGATACAAGGGCTGGCTCATACGGCAAATTTTAGTTGTCCCCGGAAGTTGTAGCTGGGATGCATCGCTGCGTGTTAGGAATCGCGTTTGCTTTACTCTGTGCGGGTAACTCTGATGATAAATACAACTACTGAGCTGCCGAATATGAAACAAAATGGTGAAATGATTTAAAGAAACAAAAGGAGTTAAGCAGAATATATCATTGATTACTTCCTCTTTTACATATATGTGTATTACTTCCATCAAACGCGAAAATAATGCTTTTATGATAATAGGAAAACCACAGCTACTGTAATTTTTGTGAAACGTTTCGGATGTTTAGGTGTCCATTTAATTCGACTTTTACTCTCTACAAGCGAGTTTACTTGTGTTTTGTATGTTTCGAAAACACGTCTTTTTTTTTTCTTTTTTTTTGATTTTTCGTATTTTGGTTTTTACCTTAATTTTCAGTTCTTTGATTTGTTTCAATAAAAGCCGGCGCGAACGATTCCATCTTCTGGCTTTACTAGAAAAGCTCTTTAAAATATTCTTGTCTCTGTTTTCAGAAAGTTTAGCACTTTTTCCGTTATAAGTAATTTGTCATTTAAAAAATGTGCTTTTTTTTTGGAGCATATCACATTGCACGCAAAATTGTCTCTTCAAACAACGTCGACTGTAATTTTTTGTGAAACGTTTAGGATATTGAAGTGTCCATTTAATTCGACTTTTACCTTCTGCAAGAGAGGTTATCTTGTTTCTGTGAGTATGTTTGGAAAGCATGTGTCATTTTTTTTTTCAATTTTTGATTTTTCGTATTTTGTTTTTTTACCTTAATTTTCAGTTCTCTGATTTGTTTCAATAAAAACCTGCCCAAACGATTTCATCTTCTGGCTTTGCTAGAAAAGCTCTTTAAATATCCCTTTTTTTTTCTTGTTTTCAGAAAGTTTAGCTTTATTTCCGTTATTGACAATTTGTAAATTAAATATTTTTTTCTTGTTTAGAACATATCACATTTTACGCAGAAAATTGTCTGTTTATCTGATTCAAGTTGAATTAGGGCTACATTTTCTGCAAAAGACTTTTTTTTGAGACTAACATTTTTAAGTCTATCAAAAGCATCATGCAGTGTTTTTCTCTTTCTTCGTATTTCACCTCTTGCACTGGCATTTTCAACGTTTGATCTAGGTAAATTGACTGTTGGTATAGCCGACGATTCCAATATCTTTTTCATTGGTTAACCAAGCAGGCTATTCATCATATCGTCTTCGTACTTACTATTTAAATAGTGCTCACTTCAAATCCTGGCATTTTTCTCGTTAAAAGAATATGCTCTGCAACACCTGTTAACTCAGTTTTTTGTAACTACTGGGTCGTTTCTAGGGAAACAGTGAAAACTTATGTTTCGCCCTTTCGTATTCCCGCAGGTATTTCGGCACGTAGCAACAACGCAAGAAGCCATTGTACGAAAACGATGTACTAAAGAAATTAAGTAAAAAAAATCGATGTCAGAAATACAACCTAATAAGCAGCAGATAACTAATGCGAATACAACAACCGTGTGTTAACAGCATTCCCCGAGTGCTTTACATTGCGCACTGACAAGTGACATGCATTTCCGTGACGTCACTGAGCGGTGCAGGCAAGGACCACTTCAACGACCAGAAACACAAAGCGATGAGCCAGCCCTTGTAACTAAGCCCTGACTTTGACTGGACTATCGGGGAAACAAGAGGATACCGTTGAAAGGTCAGATGGTATGCTCTGCAACACCTGTAAACTCAGTTCAGGGCCGAGTAGATCAAGTTTGGAAAAATTAATTGAATAAACAATTTTCGCACTCTTTAGTTTCTCTCACTTTATATCTGAATTATCATTGAATTTTTTGCAGTAGCAGAAATTTTAAATTTTGTCATCGATATTGTGATGCTTTCGTAATTACTTCGTTTTTCACAGTCATGAAAAAAAAAAATTGGGGAGCATTTGGATTTCCTTTCTTACTAAAACCGAATATAATTACAATTAATTCTGAATGCAGCTATCACAATAAGATTCGTACACGAATAGAATAAAATCTCCGGCAGTTTGTCGTAGAGAAAGTACTATGGCTATTGCTTGGGAAAAGAAAGTGTTTTACTTTTTATATACAGATCAAGTTTTACTTGGGGTATCTTCAGCTGCAATCCAGAAACATGAGTAAAACCTTTTTTTGTAAATACAAACAAAACAATAATTATCAGACTTTTGCTAAAAAGACTGTTAAACTGGAAATGGTGACGTCAGCATACAGCTAGTTTTAGGTTTGTGGCAGATTTTTTGCCAACAGAGAGAAGCACAAAATCTGCTTTCAGGGCTGTTTGTGGATCGCCAGTCGGATACTGAGCGTTTGTATGAAGATCTGAAATTTACAACAGCTATCTCTGCAGATTTTTTAGGAACAATAATTCCGAGTACGTGAAATAATCTATGAGGAATTAAAAGAGCAATACATGAAGGTATGAATTTTTTCTGGAGAACGATATATTCTATATTTTTTAACCAATTGTCATCATGTGCAGGGCCCGATCATGATAACTCGGGGCCCTAACAGAAATCCACATGCGGCCTCCCTCACATCACATTTTTACTCTGTCACAGAAAGACACGCATATGTATGAAACTTTAAGGGCCTATGCAAACAAAAATGAGACAGTTTTAAATAACAATATACTAGGTATAATGAATTAAAAATTCAGACTTGCTCGTTAATATGCATAATAGTATTTAGTAAAAATAAACGCTACTTTTCCGTCAGCCGGGAGCAAGTGATAAATCGCCAAATATGGTTCACAAATAACATTCCCTGGGTTATTTTATTAATGGCAATCGACAGTTCTCAAACCACGTTCCGCTACAAAAACTTCTTCTGCTGCGACATGAAGATATGTTGCATCTCCATCTAATACTATAATTAAAATACAGTTTTATTTGCTGATTGTTCTCACGATTCATATTTAATGACAAAATCTCCTTTTCTTTAAAAAAAATATTCAAAACTGGATCAGTCTTTGGATTCCTTCGCTGATGCATCAAAATCTTTACAAGGCTCATTATTTGGTGCAAAAGAAATAATCATTTTATTCTCAGAAATATCCGGTTTTTGATTGACCGTAACAGAATACTTTAACAGCGATCCTGCAAGTATTTTGGTAGATTCGTCTTTTTCAGTCTTTAATTTCCTTTTAGCAGAACCGGACAGATACGTTCGTTGAGACGTCACTTAAAAAGTACGGTATTACACTTTAAACAAATACGATTTCAGTTAAAATTCTGATAAAAAACACAAAATTAAAAAACATATTATCTCACTTCGAACTATTACCACATGCTAACACTAATAAAAACGTAAAATTCAGGGATTCACTTCAACCAAGTCGAAAATCTTCATGGTAGAAACACATGCTGTAAACAAGTGTTTGCTTTATAAACGTGTTGCCATTTTCCTCGGCAAATATTTCCATCCGTGCAGCTGCAAACTGAGAGAATCATCCACGGACTTTAGGATACTGTACCAATCAACGTGTCGCATTTTACGATATGGACATGGTAGCAATAGATAGAAGGCGGAGCTCACAATCTGAAATGTTTAAAATGCCTCACTGAGTTAGTTAAGATGGGTGCCTCAGAAATTTTATTAATCCGTCCAATCAAAATGGAACTTTAAAAAAAAATTATAACATAACATTATTATAAAAAGCAAATTTGGGGGTCCCTTCAAACTGGGAGCCCTGGCCACGTGTTCCTCATGCCCCTGCAATAATCAGGCCCTGATCATGTGGTTGTAATAAAGTGAGCATAAATAAGCTATTCTTAAAAATGACAAATGAATCAAAGCCATATTATTATTTAATATTTTCTGGAAATTTAAAATTCATGTGGGTGAAACCGCGGGTCCCCGGACACTGGTTCAAAACGCTGAAGTTCTGTCGCTTTCAAACTGAAGTACGTACTTTGGTACAAAGTAACTTCTTTTACGTTGTAGAGAAAACGCATTTCCGTAGTTCACGTGATGGTCGCAAATACTACCTATTTCGTCACACCGCATCGTCAGCAGCTCACTCCCTCCTCTCCCCCCTCCATCTGACTTCCCTTCTTTCTTTCCCCCTCCCTCTGGGTAAGCCGGTAGCATTTACTTCAGTATTTAGAGCCTAAGTTAAAACACAAGACTATTAACTTTACTTGATATGTAAACGTTATGAATATGACACAGGTAGAATTAAAACTGTTAAAAAACCTGGGCCTGAGGCCTATGAATTAATATTTCGTGCTTAGGAAAAAACGCAATAATATTAAATTCATTTGGAGTGCAAATGTTGTGAATCTGACATTAGTAGAATGAAAACTGTTCAAAAAGGCCTAGGCCTAAGGTCTAGGCCTAAGGCCTATGAATTAATATTTAGTGCCTAAGGAAAAGCGCAATGCCATTAACTGGATGTCATATTCATAACGTTTACATATCAACTCAAGTTATTACTATTCCGGTTTTACTTAAGTACTAAATATTGATTCATAGGCCCTTGGCCTTTTCAACAGTTTTTATTCTAACAATGTCATATTCGTAACGTTTATGTATGATCTGAAGTTAAACATATTGCACTTTTACTTAGGCATTAGTTATTAATCCATTGGTCCTAGGCCTAGTAATAAATATTGAATGCCTAAGTAAAAGCGCAAAGCCATTAACTTGATTTGTTGTAAAATTTGCGAATATCACATAGGCGAAAAACAAACGTGTTAAAAATGCCTCAGCCTTCGGTCTATTAATTAATGTATGGTGCATAAGTACAAGCACAATATTCTGACATTATTTGTTATGTAAATTTTAGCAATATGGGAATGACGGAATTAAAAAGTTTTAGGAGGGCCTACACGTTAGGCCTAATTATATTTTCTGCCTGGGTAATATCGCGATATTAATAATTTAACATGTTACGTAAACGTTATGAACATGAGAACGATGGAATAAAAAATGCCGGCACCGGAAATTACGCCCATCCCACCCAGCTACTTGTAAGACCGTTTTAAATCGCTATAAACTGCGGAAAAGTCGAAATGACGATCCGTCGGAAATTTCCCCGACCCCGTCCAGCTGATTTATAAGACCGATTTTTACTATAAACCGCGTGAAAAGTTGAGATGACGACCCCGGAAATTTCTTCCACCATCTCATCCTGTTACTATTACAGAAACTACGGTGAAAGTGAAACATGTGTAGGCTGCATTACAAAAGGTAAATGCCGATACCGGAAACTTCCCCCACATATTTGTGTTATTTGCACGGCTGAATCTGTTTTTAAACAGCGTAAAAATGCAAATGCTGACCCCAAAAATCTCCCCCACTTTCGTTATTTTTTGTAAGAATGCAGATATTTTGTGTAAGAATGCAATAATGCTCTTCGTGGGAAGTTATGCTATAAAATTAACTTTGAAAGTCATGATGAAATTTTCACATTTCTGAGAGTTGTTTATAAAAAAGTGAAATGGTTATTTACGGAAATTTAGTTCCCTCAAAATTATTTTATGTGTATGTGCGGAAATGTTTCTAGAATAATCTCCTGAGTGCTGAGTTTGAGAGATCCTCTGAAATAGAAATCGTGCAACGATAGTGCTTGGACCCTGGCTTGTACTTATAATAGCTTTAAGACAGTAAGAACGGGAACAAGTAGCCTCAGCCCACAGAGTGGTTCGGTAGCAGCTGTCCTGGACCGTGACTTCCCAAAGACGACCCCTTGAGACAGTGACCAGCGAAATTGTCTAATAAACATAACCTTGTAGTCTACTATCTTGGTCTACTATAATAACTTTGGGTGAACAGAAGCAGGGCTTAGTAACAAGGACTGGCTGATCGCTTTGTGTTTCTGGTCGTTGAAGTGGTCCTCGCCTGCACCGCTCATTGACGTCACGGGGATGCGTGTCACTTGTCAGTGCGCAATGTAATGCACTCTGGGAATGCTGTTAATATACGCTTGTTGTATTCGCATTAGTTATCTGCTGTTTATTAGGTTGTTATTCTGACATCGAATTTTCTTTACTTAATTTCTTTAGTACATCGTTTTCGTACAATGGCTTCTTGCGCTGTTGCTACGTACCGAAATACCTGCGGGAATACGAAAGGGCGAAATATAAGTTTTCACTGTTTCCCTAGAAATGACCCAGTAGGTACAAAAAACTGAGTTAACAGGTGTTGCAGAGCATATTCTTTTAACGAGAAAAATGCCAGGATTTGAAGTGAGCACTATTTAAACCACACTTAAAATTTCAATTTCTGTCCTTGTCACTCAGACATATTTCGGAATTTCATCCAGCCAAGTGCATCGCAATCTTTTCCTGGGCCTTTTCCTGTACCTTTTTATCCTATCGAGTTTTTCAGTTATCCAATTGCCGCTTCATCTTCTGCAGCATATCTTGTGCATGTAAGGATTGTGTTTTTGATCTTAAAGTAAGAACAGAATAGGCCACTGGGAGGTTTCTCTCGTCTTTATGCAAAACGTAATAATTTTATCTTTCTCCTTATGTATTTCAAAAGTTTGTTACAAATAGGTGTTGTTTAAAGAAGATGCAAAGGTTCCCAGTAGGAGCTGATACGCATGATTTTTAGACAGGGTATCTTCAAGTATGCCAGAGAAACTGCTGTTCTGGTCTTGTGCCTTTGTTATCTGTGTTGTTAATGTTATTTTACTGATTTGGTGTTAAACGGAGTTGCACTAAGATTGTAACATTTCCCATCATTGGATGGCCGTAAGTTTTAGAAAACACTGAGAAAAATGGATTTTTAGCCAAAATCTGAGAAATTCACAATGATTTGAAACATGTTATTTCCTTCACATATCAGGACATGAGTCCCATAACAACAATTCCATATTGTTTTAAATTATCATAACTTCATTTCAAGGGATTTCGAGGAACACGAGGAAACAAACTTTGAAGTTACCGAAACAGCCGAATTCCTGAAACGATACACGGGAACTTTCAAACGGACAGGATTATTAAGCTGTATGTGCAGCTGGTATCGGTAGCGAAAGAAAAATGGACTCCGAAATTATACATTAAGCGAATCCAACCAGTGTAAATAAAAGTAATGACGCAATGGTACTTTTCGGGGGTATACTCTTTACATTATTTCTATATTAAAACTGTGACAAATAACATTTCCTATACCAGAAGACTTTTCGCTTTCCCAAGCGAATATGGAAGTATCTGAAATTCTCCACAATACCACCGGAAATTTATTTCCTTCATTATAAATAATATTGTTATTAGAAGATGTACTTCAGAAAAAAACAATTTCAATAAAACAAAGGAATTGTTTGGTTTTTATTATAAAACCAGTATAATAAACAGAAAAAAAAAGTATGTTATAAAGGTTATTATTAGTTACAGAAACACTAAAATTGACGGAGAGTGATTTCTTTTTGTGGCTGTTCACACTGCTTCATAAGAATTTGGAACATTATATCCGCGGAAGTTTGGTTTAGTGAAGAAATTAAACGTTAGTTATCAAGAAAATATATGGAATGTTAAAAAAGAAAAAGAGATATAAAATTTCGTTACATATTTGGAAGTAAATAAAGAGTTAGCTTCCGCTTTTCTTGCCTTTGCCATTTAAATATGCTGAAAATTGATTTCCGTCCTACTGAAAACAGAAGTTATTACTGAATGAATATTATCGATAAATAATGCTGACCTGCATCTCTATTCACGTTTGGCTGCAGAAGTTCACCTGTTGGAGGTCACTGTGTCTGGATTTGATATTATGTTATGGCTTAGCTCCACAGACGACATGTTCAGCTTTCGCCTCCGTACAGGGAAACAGATGGACCAGATATTATTTTATAAACATAAAAACACTCAATAAACCATTCTATAACTACCGAATTACATAAAACTTTAAATTCATTGAAAAACATTTAAAATATCCAACACGTAACAATGGTTATATCCATAGATTCACGCACAATATTAAATGTGCTATAATGTTTTACGTGTATTACCATTATCATTGTTAGTACCATAAAAGTGTGGAGATAAGGTCTAATATCAGGCCGGAGTAACAAACGGTTAAAGCACTGTTCGAAAATTCTCTTAGACAACAAGAACAAAGGAACAGTTACTACTCTCGATTATTAATATGGTATGCACTGAATCCAATGGTACTCGAGCTCTGAAGCACTGTACAGTTTCATAGATAATTTCGCCAGGTTTTAATTAGTTAAAGTGGGCTGTAGTTGTTGGCGTCTGGATTGGAGGCTGTCTTCGCACTTTGGTCATATTCTGAATGGACGGGAAACGACACGTGGACACTAACAGCTTTGAGATTTTTAGGAATTTAAATGGACACAACAGAACCTTGCTCTCGTGGACTCCAAACGAAACAAGTCATACTTCCTGGTCAGACTTGTGGTTTGTGTTCCCTATGCATTTCATTACAACATGTTTCATCTTCAGCCAGGCTTGTCGTTTACTATCACACGAGACTTGTCGCTTAGTGTCGTGGTCTTTAGTCCAGTTACCAGTTTAGATACTTCCCGACATTATACTGGTAAAACATTCTACCGCATCAATCATAAGAAATATGGACGAGATCATAAGCACTCAGGTAATTCCGATTATTTCACAATATTTGACATCATATTTTTTATTGTTTCACTTGTGTGCACTATTTGACACGGAAATAATATAGATGTAATAATTAGGTTCCCGAAATTCTTTTGCTTGTAATAATGAAGAAAAGGCTAATTGAAGGGATTAAATTCCTGAAAACGTCAAGTGTTGCAACACAATCAGCGGAAAGGGATTCTTTATTTGTTTTAAAATCACCCTTCTAGTAATCAGTTGCTGTAAAAAAAAAAGGGAGATTAAATAGTCTTTCCCGACATTAACTGTTAACACATTATCTTGCGGTACATTTTCCGTTGTGCATCTGGACACTCTTACTGTGAACTATGAAATGTCTAACACAACTTAGAGTATTTTATTTCACTTTCGTGATTGCAACAGAGAAAACTTCTCACAAAAAAAAATCATAAAAGTTCCAAAATACGATACAAAACCCTTATAACGCGCACGGTTTTATCGAGATCACGGATTTAACGAAAAAAATAGTAACGTTTATTTGGACAAAGGTAATTCGAAGCGAATGATTGGTTTCAACGAACAAAATACAATGAAATTCCTGACTTAATGATCAAGCAAAGAAAAAAATGGTAGGTTAAAAAAACGAAGTAGCGTAATTTATTGAGATGCCAAATTTTCTCTGGCTAAAAAATCTGCTTCCCACTAACATAGGAAGGAGGAAAATAAAAGGTAGCATACAGCACGGAACTGTAACCCCGGAGGAGATATTGATGTAAACGCCCAAGGAGGTGAATAGAAAATCAGTGTGGAGGGAGTTTCTCAATATCAATAAGCAGGCTTCACAAGAAACTATCCACCTCCTATTCTTTGGATTCAGCAGAAGTGAAAATGTTCGACCCAATCTTAGGAATAACGGGATGGGTGGGTTTGATGCAAACGAAAATGGATTTCTAGAAGACTATAGCAGAGAAGTAATGGAGTGTAATGGAATGGGGAAGGAACACTGGGATAACTAGGAGATAATAATCCCTAGAACAGTGTCAGTTGTCCATTTCGTCCTCTAAATGAGCTTTCCATTTGGAAAAATTGCTGCTAATTTTGCTTCAACTTGTACACGGTGTTTGGTTGTAATATGTGGTCTTCGAAGCCGCAAAGTATTGTGGTTGCCTTTGAATGTATATGTACCCATGTTCTGTGATAATTTCGTGCACTCGACCTGTAGATGGGGCTTTGTAAGACTTGGAAAATCTTGTCGTAATTTTTAACTTTTTTGTGTTTTTTATTCTGTAAATAAATGGCATCTTTTATTTAGTAAAACTTTGAGTTTTTCATAAGTATCGTGCCCAGACAGCGTGTTTAATATACTATATTGGTATTATTCAGCCCGAAACGTTTTTAACGTCGAATCATAAATATGGGCAGAAAATTTACGATGATTAAACTTTTTGAACAAAATAAATATGTAAGACCCTTAAAAGTGCCTTTTTTAATTACCTGACTTTTCTTAAATAACTATTTTAGAACAATCATATGGGTATCTTGGAAAATACTGAATAAATATTCATGGATGTTGCTATTGCTTTGTTATCTTACGCATTCAAGCAGCCGTTTGCTATGCAACTAAATCTAGTGGCGGTTGAGGAGGAATTACTATTGTTTGGGTGTACAATTCAGGATGTGCTTGATGAGGTATGTTACGCTCATAGGTTGCCTTTACTCAAGCAGCAAATTGTACTAGATTTCTAGAGAGCAAAGAGTAGATCAAAAGAATTGCTGTAATAACTTAATCTAAAAAATTAGACTAAAATCAGTGAGGAAAGTCATATATGTTATAGATTTTTCGTATACTTTACTGTTATATAAAATCAATTCTAAACCTCCGGCACTTTCAAAGAAAATAATTTTCCCCTACTAGCACAAAATACGGAGCATATGGGAAGCCAGAAACACAAGGAAACTTTCATACATATTAGTAATTGGATTCCAAAGATAATTTCTTCGATTAAACCAAAATGAATGGTAAACAAATTCAAATTTATTTCGTGTTTGCACCATCCAACTGGGAAGAATGATTCACTGAGATTGCAAATCACACAAACCATTATGCACATCAACAGCTGTATCTCGTGGGAAAGTAGTTTTATGACTACGACTTGCAGCTTTCACATGCAGAAGTATCAATCTTTCTGTTCTATCAATAAACTTTAACAGCATACTGCATATATCGGTTAGAATAGAAAGTAGGCAAAGTACAGATTGCCCACATAAGGAAGCGTAGTATGCCTTGCATATGCAAGGATGTCATCATTGTTGGCCTATATGCACATCACCCCCAAAGAGATGTTTATTGACATTTGCACCGAAATGCAGGGCTTTGATATTCACGGGCATTGATATTCACGTTTGTTTGGACAAAGTTAATTCGAAGCGAATGATTGGTTTCAACGAACAAAATACAATGAAATTCCTGACTTAATGATCAAGCAAAGTAAAAATGGTAGGTTAAAAAAACGAAGTAGCGTATTTTATTGAGATGCCAAATTTTCTCTGGCTAAAAATCTGCTGCCCACTAACATAGGAAGGAGGAAAATAAAAGGTAGCATACAGCACGGAACTGTAACCCCGGAGGAGATATTGATGTAAACGTCCAAGGAGGTGAATAGAAAATCAGTGTGGAGGGAGTTTCTCAATATCAATAAGCAGGCTTCACAAGAAACTATCCACCTCCTATTCTTTGGATTCAGCAGAAGTGAAAATGTTCGACCCAATCTTAGGAATAACGGGATGGGTGGGTTTGATGCAAACGAAAATGGATTTCTAGAAGACTATAGCAGAGAAGTAATGGAGTGTAATGGAATGGGGAAGGAACACTGGGATAACTAGGAGATAATAATCCCTAGAACAGTGTCAGTTGTCCATTTCGTCCTCTAAATGAGCTTTCCATTTGGAAAAATCGCTGCTAATTTTGCTTCAACTTGTACACGGTGTTTGGTTGTAATATGTGGTCTTCGAAGCCGCAAAGTATTGTGGTTGCCTTTGAATGTATATGTACCCACGTTCTGTGATAATTTCGTGCACTTGACCTGTAGATGGGGCTTTGTAAGACTTGGAAAATCTTGTCGTAATTTTTAACTTTTTTGTGTTTTTTATTCTGTAAATAAATGGCATCTTTTATTTAGTAAAACTTTGAGTTTTTCATAAGTATCGTGCCCAGACAGCGTGTTTAATATACTATATTGGTATTATTCAGCCCGAAACGTTTTTAACGTCGAATCATAATTATGGGCAGAAAATTTACGATGATTAAACTTTTTGAACAAAATAAATATGTAAGACCCTTAAAAGTGCCTTTTTTAATTACCTGACTTTTCTTAAATAACTATTTTAGAACAATCATATGGGTATCTTGGAAAATACTGAATAAATATTCATGGATGTTGCTATTGCTTTGTTATCTTACGTATTCAAGCAGCCGTTTGCTATGCAACTAAATCTAGTGGCGGTTGAGGAGGAATTACTATTGTTTGGGTGTACAATTCAGGATGTGCTTGATGAGGTATGTTACGCTCATAGGTTGCCTTTACTCAAGCAGCAAATTGTACTAGATTTCTAGAGAGCAAAGAGTAGATCAAAAGCATTGCTGTAATAACTTAATCTAAAAAATTAGACTAAAATCAGTGAGGAAAGTCATATATGTTATAGATTTTTCGTATACTTTACTGTTATATAAAATCAATTCTAAACCTCCGGCACTTTCAAAGAAAATAATTTTCCCCTACTAGCACAAAATACGGAGCATATGGGAAGCCAGAAACACAAGGAAACTTTCATACATATTAGTAATTGGATTCCAAAGATAATTTCTTCGATTAAACCAAAATGAATGGTAAACAAATTCAAATTTATTTCTGTGTTTGCACCATCCAACTGGGAAGAATGATTCACTGAGATTGCAAATCACACAAACCATTATGCACATCAACAGCTGTATCTCGTGGGAAAGTAGTTTTATGACTACGACTTGCAGCTTTCACATGCAGAAGTATCAATCTTTCTGTTCTATCAATAAACTTTAACAGCATACTGCATATATCGGTTAGCCTAGAAAGTAGGCAAAGTACAGATTGCCCACATAAGGAAGCGTAGTATGCCTTGCATATGCAAGGATGTCATCATTGTTGGCCTATATGCACATCACCCCCAAAGAGATGTTTATTGACATTTGCACCGAAATGCAGGGCATTGATATTCACGTGCAAAGTAATAACAACTATGACTGAAAATGTTTATGAAGTCCACAACATCGTTCTGTTCTACATAGGCGGTAACGTGGAACTGAAAACCATTGGAAGCTGCCATTGTGGTGCAGTGGACTAAGCGCGGTCTTATGATCATTCGTCCACGAAGGGTGCGGTTTAAAATCCCGGGGATGATTGGATGTTGTGTTTGTCTTACTGTACTGGCTCTCTGTACTTCCTGAAATCAGTGGCTCAACATTCGGGACAGCGACTGCTTACAGCCTATCAAGTTGCTCACGGGGGTCTTTAAAACTTCATTAAAAAACCACTACTTTAATTGTGTACCCAAAACAGGGACAACTACTGCATCATCAACAGACATTCAACCTTAGTGAAAGTGATACTAGAAATAACAGTACATGTTCAAGTATCCTTAGTAAAGCTGAAAATTTTAATGAATTCCACTCTCTGAAAGAGAATCTATTTTTGCATATAGTGTAAGTTATTTGTCTCGGGGAAAAGTTATTGTTTTCAAAAAACTCTGCGGAATGAAAATATGGTGTTTCTTTCAGAAGTTTTATGTGGACTATTAATTGATTGTTTGCTCCCGAGTGGTTGCAACGTTTGATTCTATGACGCTGAAATCTTTTTCAGTCTCAACGAACTGCCCCAATTATTGTAATTTGCACCTGTGACAGTAATCTCTTGTTATGACAAAATTTAAGCTAATTTGAAGCAGATACTGCTTTAGGAAGTTTGGGCCGAGAAGGGAAGTTTTGAGTATTGTTTTACATTTGATGATAATGTTTCTGAAACAGAAACTCCACTTTCGTCAGAAATTGCTTATTAAACTGTGCAACATCTCAAACACCTACAACTACAAATAAAAGAATATTTCCCACCACCGAAAGGAGATATGAGCAGATGCCGAAATACATTTGTTTTTCTCAAGAGCATTTAGAAATACTGCTCAGGCTAATCGAAGTGTTTACCGACATATCTGACAGGTACCTAAAACCCACTTCAAAAGTTGTTACGATTCATTTGAAATTTTGTTGTCAGCTTAAAAATGTTAAACCTAGAATTTGCGATCATTCTCTAAAACAAACAGTGCTCTTTGCTGCAATGTATAATTGTTACATAATATTAACCCCAAAATACACAAGACCAACGAAGAATTAAACTCAGTAAGGAAGCAGACATGCGGCTATACATGTCCGGGATCAAATCTGAACACAAAAAATCGATCTCCATAAAGCATTCACATCGGTAGTATTAGTTATATGCTCAACTTAATATGAGAGCTATATGAAACGAGGGAATTTTTCGCGGTATACACTTCTCTACAAACAGGGACACCACCCTATTTTAAATCTTATGCTCGCCTTATTGTAAAACTTTAACAAAACATAATATTTTAATTTTATATTTTTAAGTTTTGAAGAAATTTCTGAAAGCAATATCAACGACATTCCTATCCGTTTTCAGTTTTCTGCTTTATTGGGTTGCAAAAGTAACCTGTAACTTGAAGGTCAAAAAATGTTTTAAAGCTATTTTGTGTCTGCTTCTATGACTACACGTATTGTAAATATGATTTTTTTTTATAAATTTTGAAAATTATTATGGAAGTAATATTGTAGAGTAGAATATTACAAATTAACACTGGGAGTGATAGAAAGAAATTTATAAAGGCTGGATGGCTCAAGTGCATATAATAATTCAATTGTTTGTTTTTCTACGACTAGTGTGTTGTGCAACACATATACTCCTTCTGTTTCGAATGATCTTATTAGCATATCTCGCACTTGCGAAAGTTGGGCTTTCACAACTCTTTTTTTATTATTAATTACAAATTCTGCACCTTACATTTCGATGTGTAACAAGATAAGAGAGCTGAAACTGTATGGAATACAAATCTGAATGGTATGGAGTTCAACAAAATGTCCCGAAAAGCGCTAGTTTGTGCATTATTGGATTGGTTGGACCAAGAATATTTGGTTAATGTGATGAACATGGAGCAAAATTCAAGGACGAAACATTTCGAAAAAATATGTCTTACAGGTTTGTAAAAATTAAAGTGGTTTAAATAAACAAAAATTACCGTAATACAGTCATTTTTGAAAGGGTGTAAGGAAATATTTATCTATCTGTACGACACGCGGAGGTGCTGTTTCCCGAGACGGCGAAGCTATGATTGTTGTCAGACCATCTGCCACGGCAACACGTGGCCTAAGCCTAGGGATATCGGCAAAACAAATTAGGCTCAGGTACTAGGCACATGTGGTGCGACCGGCAAGCCTGAGTAACTGTTGTGAGCACTGAAGAATATGAGCAAATAGTATTAAGCTTACCGATGACATACATGCAGCAGGTCAGGCACACTTCAAATTATAGGAGCTATCGAAACGCATTTAAATATGACACTGAGATCGTAAATATTTGTTAAATTTACACTGCTGGCCACCCAAAATGCAACACCAAGAAGGACACAAGATAGCAAATCCAGATTTACTGGACACATAACAACAGATACAAAGAAGAAAAGATTGAGCTTGCAGGCCTGTGCGACTTGCAAAATACGCAGACATCAATAGTTCGTGTGGCCCACATAGCTGGTTATAACGGCCGCTGCACGCCGCGGCATCGAACGAAAGAGGCTTTGGATGTGGGTTTAGGGTATGTCGGTCCAGGCTTCTTCCCCACGTTGCCGCAGTTCATCAGGCGTAGCCGCCGGTGGTGCTTGCCTGGCTACTCGGTTGCAGATCAGCGACCGGACGTGTTCGATGGGCGACATATTGGGAGAACAGGAGTGCCACGGCGGCAGTAACACATGGTGGGCCGTGAAGAATTGTTGCACTACGCGTGCTACGTGCGGGCGCACATTGTTCTGTTGAAACGTGGCCGCTGGTAGGTCCTACAAGTAAGGGAGGACTACAGGCTATAAAACGTCGGAGATGTAGTGGTGAATGATGAGTGTACCAGCGATGCGTGCCAGAGGGGTGCGGGTGTCATATCCAATTGCGCCCCAAACCATAACGCCAGGCGACGGACCGGTATGGCGATGCATAATGCAGGCATCATACAGTCTCTCGCCGCGGTGCCGCCACACGCGGATTCGACCATCGTGGTGTTGCAGGCAGAAGCGGGATTCGTCCGAGAAGAAAATGTCGTGCCATTTCGTAGTCCAGGTGCGGCGTTCAACGGCCCACTGCCACCGCATTCGCCGGTGGTGAAAAGTCAATGGTAATCGGAGCAATGGGCGCCACCTAAAAATTTTGTATTTTGTTTATTATAAAACATTCAGATTTGTCAAAAGCACCTAAGTACTTTTAACCCTTTCAGCGGGCGATGTACCTGAATCAAATGCTGCCAAAAGGTTTATGTTCTCCCCAAACACAGATGTTTCCATAACGACTGATTTCATGAAAGTTAAGGGGAAACAATTCCTTTTATCCTTTCATCAGAAAGTACAGAATATAAACCTGTCACGTGTGATAAGCGCTCCTTTTGAATTCTTTATTCTCTCCTCCATGACATGATGGAGAAGATTTACTACTCCAGACACAGATATCATGTCAGTGGACAGGAACAGAAAACTCAAACGTGTTCTGTTTCTATTCTTAGGTTTATCGCCATTGTTTGGCACTTTCAGCACCTAATCAGTAAGAAAGGATCATTGTCAGTTACCTCTATATCACCGCTTTGAATAGCAAAGCAAAGGGGTGGGGCAACACTTTCTGATCAT
The DNA here is from genome assembly GCA_039090855.1 of Macrothele yani. Taxonomy (NCBI): domain Eukaryota; kingdom Metazoa; phylum Arthropoda; class Arachnida; order Araneae; family Macrothelidae; genus Macrothele; species Macrothele yani. Next base: position 177,841,632 of record CM077034.1, on the reverse strand, counting down.
CTGGTTGCTCAGGTCAGTCTTGGAGCGATGTTAAGAACACTAAACTTGGCAATAATGAATTCGTTCCTGCCACATTTCACTCACTTGTTTAGACAGCGAATATATTTGTCTGAGTCGACTTCAGCCCATTTTGTCAACCTCGAGATAACTCGTTCCGGCCACTTAAATGGTTGATTGGACTTTCTGCTTTTCAGAAACCGATAATGAGCTGAGTATTGTACGACCTCTTGATTTTGTACTTTCTTTATTATAAAACATTCAGATTTATCAAAAGCACCTAGATACATGTCTGTTACATTGAAAGCAAATTTCAGAAATATACGATTTGCATTGAAACTATATTATAGTTTCATTCACAGTTCCATTTCAGTTCGAGTTTCATAAAGGTCCTTTATTTTTTTCTATAAAAAATTCTGGTTGTGGTTTTATAAAAATTCACATTCTAAATTTATCCTTATTACTAATTAATTCATTCCAAAATAGCACCCTATTCCCCTTTTCTAATAGAACTATTTACATACTGTGCTGTAAATAGGAGATTTTCAAACAGCCTAATCTTTGCACTTGCATTTTCATAGATGTTATTAATAATATTAATGTATGCATCTTCAATACCGCAGGTTTTCAGGGCCATTGTAACTGCTGATGGTTTCACCGAATCAAAGTCTTTTTCATAATCGATAAAAGCCATGCACAATGGAAGTTCATATTCCCTCGCTCTTTCAATTAGTTCTCTTAGCACATGGATATGATCTATTGTGCTGTAGCCACTCCTGAATCCAGCTTGTTCTCTCGGTTGAGCCATGTCCAGTGTTACCTTCAAGCGGTGTGAAAGAACTTTAGTGAAGATTTTATAAACTACTGATAGGAGGCTGATAGGTCTGTAGTTTCCGAGATCCTCAATGTGACCTTTCTTATGTAGCAGGATCATTGTAGCGGTGTTCCAATCCTCAGGAATCTTTCCTTCATTAAGGCATCGAGTGAAAATTTGGGCGAGTACTGTTTCGATTTCTCCACTTGCTTCTTGTATGATGTCTACAGTAATTCCATCTTCTCCTGGAGCTTTTCCCCGCTTCATGTTCTTGATTGCATGTGCAACTTCTGCTGGAAGGACTGGAGGAACTCTGGTACTGGTATCTTTCATGATGTCTGGAGTGCATGTATCATCACTTTCATATAATTTGGAGTAGAAATCTTTCACTCTTGTCAAATTTTCGCCTCTATTTCTTGTTGCAGAACCATCTTCTTTTCTCAGAGCCATAATCTGTTTTCTTCCCTTACTGAGATGTCCCTTTGCTATCTTTAGGCTTTGGTTGTTTCAATTGCTTTCCTCACTAGTTCACAGTTGAATTTTTCTTACGTCTTCAGTGATACTTTTTCGTACTGTCTTGCATAGCTCTATATATTCCACTTTGGAAGTCACATCTTCTTTAGTTGTCCTCATCTCTCTTCTTTTTTGCATCAACATTTTCGTTTTTCCTGATAATTTATTTACATGCAACTTGTTCTTAGACCCAGCTAATTTTGTTGCTGTTTCCATAAGAGCTTTGGTTACTTTTCTGTTAACTTCAGAGATGTCCACTTCTTCCGATGTTAGGCCTTCTAAAGCAGAGAACCTGTTCTTCAGTTCCAACTTAAAGGTATTATGGTGTTTTTTAAGGTTGGTTATGTCAATAGATTTTGTTTGTCTTATGAGCTTGCCTCGTTCAAGTTTAGTGTTGAGGTGCATCTTACATCTCACCAATCTATGGTCACTACCTGTGTTGAACTTGTTTAGCACACTGCAGTCTTCTATGACGAATTTTTTGTTACACATAATAAAATCAATTTCATTTGTCGTCCCATTTGGATGTCTCCATGTCCATTTCCTGTGTGGCTTTTTCTTGAAGAAGGAGTTCAAGATGAAAAACCCTTCTGCCTCTGCAAACTCAACGAGAGTATTTCCACGCTGGTTTCTGTTGCCGTGACCGGTTGCCGTTGCCCTATTTTTGCATTGAAATCTCCCATAATTATTTTCAAGTGCTGCTTACCTTTATTATTTAGATGACAAATTTCCTCATAAAATTCTTCAATTTCTTCTTCAGGATGACTTGTGGTGGGTGCATAAGTTAGAATAATCTGAGCCTGGTATCTTTTCGAGAGTTGGATAACAAGCCGTGCAGCTCTGTCAGAGGAACTTTCAACTTCTACAACTTTATCCTTCAGTTTCTTGTTTATTATAAATCCAACACCACTAGTTCTGCCAGTATCTGTCCCACGATAGTAGAAGAGATGTCCACTTTTCAGTTCGATGAGATCTTCTCCTTTTCTCCTTACCTCACTTAGCCCCACGATGTCCCACTTGATCCTTTGTAGTTCCTCTTCCAATTCAAGAAGTCTTGAATCAGAAGATAGGGAGCGTCCATTGTACGTTGCCAAGGTCAGCATCAGATGGCAGCCTAGTCCTGTCCTCCGGGGATTCTTAGCACACTCTGCCTTCATGTCGCACTGGCCGCTGCCTTGGCCAGGTACATTCCAGCTGCTGGAGACTGAAGGCCAAGATTTAAGTTGTGGAGTCATTTTGGAGGGGTTTGGCCATAACTCACCACGCTGGACAAGCGGGTTGGTGAGTGTGGGATAGAATTTCCTCTAATCCCGATGGTATAGTTATACCGCTATTGGCGGTCGTCAGAGCCCCTTTAGTGGGAACAGGATGCACCACGAGAAGGCGGGTTTGACATTTGTCAAGGAGAGGCTGTGATGTTACGCATCACCTGACCTTACATTCCAAGGGACAGGAAAAGACCCAGAAGAAGACCACATGGGAGATGGGTGGATGAAATTCGAAAGTATGCAATGGTGACATGGAGGAGACTGACACAAGACAGACCGTTGTGGAGTAAACTTGGGGAGACCTTCGTCCAGCAGTGATTGATAATGGTTGACAATGATGATGATGATGAAATAGGAGATAAAGAAAATTACAGCAGAAAATATGTTCAAACTCCACCCACATCTCACTGGTGAGATAATGTCATTCTGCTTTAAATTTATGACAAATGCTTTATGTAACTGGGTGTTAAAATATTCCTTTTTTGAATTGTTTAGGAAATGTGTAGGATGAACAATAACACTGAGAATCTGAAGAGAAATAATGTTAACTAAACGTACGTATTTTCAACATATCTGCAGTGATCTTACATAATGTGGTAAAAGGTGGTGAAAAAAATTGTGTTGTTGGCCCTCAGCTGTAACTGATTGCATATGTCCAATATTCTGATATATAGAGTTCAAAGGAAAGTCCTTATTCAGGGCAATAACTACGGAAGCAAGGGTCCGTGAGGTACACAAGTTAGGTATATGCAAAGGAAAGGATAGATGGCCGATCGAATTAAAGCGATTGGAGCACCCCTTGAGGCAAAGGTAAGAAGTTAGGAAACTGAACTCGCGAACAACGTGAGATTGAAACAAAATTTTAATTACAAAGTTATAGGGCATCGTCTAATTAGTAGGAAACGACATATGGTGAGCTCAAATTATGTACATGAACGAGTCAAAATGCTGATAAAGTGAACTTGGTCGCTGGATGCTTAGGCAATGCAAAATACCGGCCCACGATAGAGAACGATTGAATTGCGTATGTAATTATTGATAGTGACGTAGAAGCCGGTCCGTGAGGTAAATTGCCGAGCCTGGGGACTTGAACGTCAGTCAACGTGCAGGTCGCAAACACTGATGGCGGGCTAATCGAACGAAGCCGCAAGGCGGCATGCCGAGCATTTTCGGACTGGTCAACATTTAACTGCAGCGAGTATTTACAACTGTGTTCGCCGTTTCCGAGAGACAGGAAATATACAGGCACGTCCGTGATCGGGCAGACCTATGGGCTCGGGTGTTACAGTGCATCCAGAGGCTGTCCTGGAATATGTCCTTGCCAATTCCAACATTAGTACCACAGCAGTCACCGCAACATGCGGACTAACAACAAAACATGTTTGGCAAATCCTGCACGAGCATGGAGCTCACCCGTACCACGTTCAGCTAGTCCAAGGTTTGATGGAAGGAGACCAGGGAAGGCGTTTCGATTTCTGGAACTTTGTACATAACATGTTGGAGGTTAATCAAAACTTCTTGGCCGATATCTTGTGGACAGATGAGTCCCGTTTTACACGGGTCGGAATTGTCAATCGGTATAACAAACATTACTGGGCTTTGAGCAACAAATCTATGGTGCGAGCTGCTCGACATCAACGGAGTTGGGCAACTAACGTTTGGCGTGGTATTTGGCGAAACACACTAGTTGGATTAAACAGGTGAGCGGTACCTTCTGCTCTTACGGGCCCCGATATCTGACTTTATGCATGATCTTCCCCTCAGAGATCTGCTGCGCATGTGACACCAACATGATGGTGCAGCACCTCACATAGCAGTCAACGTACGGAATTTCTTGGCTGAAACATTCAGAAACCAGATAATTTATTATGGTGTTACGGTGCAATTGCCTCCGCAATCACCGGACTTAACACTTTTGGACTTCTTACTGTGGGGTTACTTGAAAGAACATGTGTATGCTATAGAACCTACTAGTCTGGAAGATTTACGACACCACATTGTGCCCGCCAGTAACACAGTGAGACCTGCCATGCTAGATAATGTGCGAAAAGCTATTCTTATACGCCTTGGAATATGCATTGTAGCCACTCCGAACCGGCGGTACATTAATTTCACGCCAATGCGCGTTGTGCCTGTAAGTAGGCATATCTGCTGTAAACATTTTTCAGTATTATAAATAAGCCTGCACAGCTTCTTTCTCGTGTCATTATTTTTGTGTCCGTTTCACCCGCTTTACCGATTTCGAATTAACAACATTTTGAGCCGTCCATGCACATAATTCGTGCGCACTATATGTCTTTCCTACTAATTAGACGATGCGCTACAACTTTGTTTTTGGAATTTTATATCTACCTCGCGCTGTTCGTGAGTTAGGTTTCCTAACTTCTTACGTTTGGGCTAGGAACGCTCCAATCGCTTTCATTCGATCGGCCATCGTCCCTTTCCTATACACAGACCTAACTTGTGTGCCACTCGGACCATTGCTTCCTCAGTTATTGCCCTGAAAAAGGACTTTCCTTTGAACCCTGTATATATATATATATATATATATATATATATATATATATATATATATATATATATATATGGGATGTAAGGTCAGGTGATGCGTAACATCACAGCCTCTCCTTGACAAATGTCAACCCCGCCTTCTCGTGGTGCATCCTGTTCCCACTAAAGGGGCTCTGACTACCGCCAATAGCGGTATAACTATACCATCGGGATTAGAGGAAATTCTATCCTACAATCACCAACCCGCTTGGCCAGCGTGGTGAGTTATGGCCAAAACCCTCCAAAATGATTCCACAACGTAAATCATGGCCCTCAGTCTCCGGCAGCTGGAATGTACCTGGCCAAGGCAGCGGCCAGTGCGACATGAAGGCAGAGGGTGCTAAGAATCCCCGGAGGACCGGACTAGGCTGCCATCTGATGCTGACCTTGGCAACGTACAATGGACGCTCCCTATCTTCTGATTCAAGGCTTCTTGAATTGGAAGAGGAACTACAAAGGATCAAGGGGGACATCGTGGGGCTAAGTGAGGTAAGGAGAAAAGGAGAAGATCTCATCGAACTGAAAAGTGAACATCTCTTCTACTATCGTGGGACAGATACTGGCAGAACTAGTGGTGTTGGATTTATAATAAACAAGAAACTGAAGGATAAAGTTGTAGAAGTTGAAAGTTCCTCTGACAGAGCTGCACGTCTTGTTATCCAACTCTCGAAAAGATACCAGGCTCAGATTATTCAAACTTATGCACCCACCACAAGTCATCCTGAAGAAAAAATTGAAGAATTTTATGAGGAAATTTGTCATCTAAATAATAAAGGTAAGCAGCACTTGAAAATAATTATGGGAGATTTCAATGCAAAAATAGGGCAACGGCAACAGAATGAAACTTCAGTAGGTAAATTCAGTCGCGGCAACAGAAACCAGCGTGGAAATACTCTCGTTGAGTTTGCAGAGGCAGAAGGGTTTTTCATCTTGAACTCCTTCTTCAAGAAAAAGCCACACAGGAAATGGACATGGAGACATCCAAATGGGACGACAAGTGAAATTGATTTTATTATGTGTAACAAAACATTCGTCATAGAAGACTGCAGTGTGCTAAACAAGTTCAACACAGGTAGTGACCATATATTGGTGAGATGTAAGATGCACCTCAACACTAAACTCGAACGTGGCAAGCTCATAAGACAAACAAAATCTATTGACATAACCAACCTTAAAAAACACCATAATACCTTCAAGTTGGAACTGAAGAACAGGTTCTCTGCTTTAGAAGGCCTAACATCGGAAGAAGTGGACATCACTGGACATGGCTCAACCTAGAGAACAAGCTCTATTCAGAAGTGGCTACAGCACAATAGATCATATCCACGTACTGAGAGAAATAATTGAAAGAGCGGGGGAATATGAACTTCCATTGTGCACGGCTTTTATCGATTATGAAAAAGCCTTTGATTCGGTGAAACCATCAGCAGTTACAATGGCTCTGAAAACCTGCGGTTATTGAAGATGCATACATTAATATTATTAATAACATCTATGAAAATGCAAGTGCAAAGATTCGGCTGTTTGAAAATACCACACACATAAAAATTGGAAAGGGAGTGAGACAAGGTGACACCATATGTCCGAAGCTCTTTAATGCCACATTTCAGGGTGTTTTTCAGTCGCTGAGCTGGGAAAACAAAGGGATAAAGATTAATGGAGATTATCTAACCCACCTTCATTTTGCTGATGACGTAGTCATTTTTACAACTACCCCATCAGAGCTGCAGAGTATGATCCAGGAACTTGCTGACAAGAGTAAAGAAGTGGGATTAAAAATGAACTTTCAGAAGACAAAAGTGATGTTCAATGCTTTTACAAGAAATGAAGATTCATCGATTGATGGAGAAAAGCTGGAGATAACAGACACGTACGTTTATCTTGGACAGCAGATATCTAGTGAGGGTCACATGGATGAAGAAATTAATCGGCGTACAAAACTTGCCTGGAGAGCTTTTGGAAGAAACAGCATAATTTTCAAGAGCAATATGCCATTATGTCTTAAAAGAAAAGTGTTTGATCAATGCATCCTTCCAGTGCTTACGTATGGTGCAGAGACGTGGACCTTAACTAAAAGAGACATACAAAGGCTGCAGACAACTCAAAGTAGCATGGAGAGGTGCATACTTGGTGTAACCAAGAGAGATAAGAAGAGGAACTCGTGGATCCGAAAAATGACAAGAGTGGAAGACATCATGATCAGAGTTAAATCCCTGAAATGGCAATGGGCTGGACATACTGCCAGAAGGACAGACCATCGATGGACAGCCGAAATTTTAAATTGGATTCCAAGGGACAGGAAAAGACCCAGAAGAAGACCACATGGGAGATGGGTGGATGAAATTCGAAAGTATGCAGGGGTGACATGGAGGAGACTGGCACAAGACAGACCGTTGTGGAGGAAACTTGGGGAGACCTTCGTCCAGCAGTGGATTGATAATGGTTGACAATGATGATGATGATGATATATATATATATTATCGGTAAAAAATATTTAATTTTTTTGAGGTGCCCGTTGACCGCTGTTAGGAGCTTTCATTGTTCGGAGTTTGTCGATTGCGCTAATCCTATGCAAGCTGTTCGGTACCAAACTAAACTTAGCGTTGCTCGGAGGTTACCCTTGTTAGGTGTTGTCCATTAATGGATGCATGTAAAAATTTAAACGAAGATCACTGACGTTTCCAATCGGTAATTCATTGTTTTATGGAAAACAATGGAAATAAATGTTTCTTTTTTCTTTTCTGTTAAAAAAGTCGTATTCTTCCTGGCTCCTAAAACAAAACTGAACTTAACAGTAACAATTTTTGAATCAACCTCGAAACTTACTTTGAATTGGGATCTGTTTTTTATCATGTCCCTGTTTAGAAAAGATAAAAACTATCACGCTTGACAAATTGGGCCATTCAAGGCGAAAATGTAACGCACAAAAGGCATTTTGCTAAACGACAAGAAAAATATTTAAATTTATATATACATTTTTTTCCAGACATTAAACTATAAATGTTAAAATTGTACTTAGGTTATTTATACTTTATTTTTCAGTTTCACTTCAATGACATGTATCATACTCAATTTATCAATCAAGGTATCATCAATTTTAATTTTCCTGTTAGAACTAATTTTTTGCTCAAACTATAAAGATAAATCAGGTGAAAATCAAGAACTTAATTTCATAAATAAATGTGTGACACTTCCCAAGATATGAAAAAGGGTGACTTAGCTTTTGGTAATTCTTCCATTACTAATCATTTACACAAGATTATTTGCAGGATCCCTAGTTTGCTTTCTCACACAAGACAGAACATTACAGAAAACTGATTTTAAGCAGACAATTCGTTTCCTTTTTTAGTGTAGAAGGTACATTCATGTCAGTATTTATATACGTAAATAAATCCTTCAGCTTTATTTCAAAAGTCACATGCGGTAAATACATCATGAAATATCTACTAGCATACTTCATGTACAGCCAGTAGGTTTCCGTTAGAATTCTAACAAAAAAATCAAACAATTAAAGAAAATATAATTTTTCCACGTTTTTTTTATTTTTATTTACATAACATTTAAGATTACACGTTTTAATAATAGACGTGAGATACGAATAGAGAATAGGAACAAGAAATATCCCCTTCGTATTTCAGAATCCATTTGAAAAAGTAAGTATATAATAAGTGACATAATCCCAGTCCGTCAGTTTTTATTTATATATGCAGGACAATAATGACTTACTTCCTGAGGAATAAAGATGGGTAATGCGGACCTATAGTATTCTTTTAAACCAACACTTTAAACACCGATGTCTTCAGAAACTCCAAGCTGTTACCGGTGGAACGTTTTGTGTTCGAAATTTTCCAGAAATGGTAATTTTGTAATTATATCTTCCTTTTTTTGTTCACTTTTTTTTCTGTTTACGCTTGTTTGTGCTAGCGGTGAAAGTAGAAAACACAATTTCCCCCCTTTCCTGAACATGTTATTCTCAGTGGGCTCAATGAGATCATTGTGCCTCTCTCTCTCTCTCTCTCGAACGTAAAGCACGAAGGATTGTACTGATTGACAGTAATCATAGAAATCTTCCAGACGTTTAGCTATTTAATGTTAATAAACTCATCAGCGATAATACCAAAGTCGAAAAAGTGCTTTTTCTCAATCCTGATTGCAATTAAGGGATTTGAAGTCCCTGACGAGAAAATGAGCCAAACTTTTTTCGTCTGCAACTATTGTTTGAAATCAATTTTCTTTCTTTTCACAATCATTCCAGAATCTCTGTCAGAGTGGATGAAACACTGACCCTAAAACAAGTTTCTCAACTCAACCTACTAGAATCCTTGCTTAATCATAAGATATATCATTGGCTTTATCATCATCCTATTTTTGTTTTGGGAGGCACAGTTATTAGCCCGTATGTGTGCCTTTTTTCTTATAAACACGTCCAGAAGGCATAGTCTTGTAAACATATGTTGCAAATTCAGTTCCTCCACATCCACTTGCACCTTCGTACCGTGAAAACTGCCCAGGGCGTGAAACGATATCATGCAGTGAGATGTCCATGCCGTGTTTGCCACTTTAAGCACATTTGACTTAACCTGTGTAATAGACGAATTTATTACATTGTCCAAAGTGTACAAGTTACCACGTTATTTAGGTTAACCCTCAAGTGACGCTTCATATAACTATTTACCTTTTCCATGAGTCTCTAGTAAACTCGAATATGTTACATTGTCTAAAGCGCACACGTCGCCGCTTCATTTTATTTAAACTTGCCATCACGTTTGTTCTTGTAATTTCATTTACCCATAGTGCTTCGCTGTTCTAACTGCTTCTGCTAGCCCTCAGTCTGTGCCATTGTAAAATTTGTTATCATATATAACATATCATATCATATCATATTTAGAGGATTTTAGGAAGGGAGTGTCTTACCCCAGGTCTTAAACAACCCTTAGAAGTAGGAAGCTAAGAGATTTGGGGAAGAGTGCCCGATAGGAAAGTGACACGGAAGCGAGGTAGAAAGGGGGAGGAAGACGCCCTTATTTATTACCGGGGGGCCAGTACCCGGGGTCCGACGTCTTAACGTGCCCATCCGACGCACGGCGGGTGTTCAGTGGTTTGAACGTTCATACCTACCCAGGATCGAACTTGAGGTTATCTCCCTGGCAGTTACGAACGATGACCACAAGGCCATCCGCAGCTAAAATCTAAAATCTTTATTTTCTCACTATGCATACTTCCTTATCGAAATAAAATACTGTAAGAAAAATTACAATAAACGGGATTAAGTTATACCATTCTACCAACGAAATATAAGCAGTCAAACATTTCGTCTTTAAGACGGCGTTCATTAAAAAAATCCGTGACTTAACTAAATTGTTTTTCTTGGGGAACAACAAACTGTTTCCTGCTGACAAACTCAAACTGTTTTTCCTGGCATGTCATTATGTAACATCAAACAGAAGTGTATGTTCATAACTGCTAAGATATTTAACAATTTTTATTGTCCGTGGTTGGACCTGCATGCCATTTTGAAATAACGTATTAACCTATATCCATAAAGAATTTTAATCAGTTTCAGAAATAATTCTTAAAGTAATTTAAATATGTCATAGTTTTATAAGCGAAATTCCTTTAACGTGCAGATTTACTCTTACTATACGACATATTTGTTCTATAAACCAGGTAATCCAATGATTAAAAACCGCTCTTCAAAAATGTTATCGGATAATCTGTTTATTCCTGCAATGTACTTTTTGAAAAAATGTAACCTTTTGCTGGGCTGTTTGTGTGTTGTTTAAAACGACTTCATTTTGTTGATTGAATTACCTGAGTCACTCTGAATGTATAAGGATAACTAAAATCCTGAGAAACAGAAACTATGTCTCTCTGAATGTATAAGGATAACTAAAATCCTAAGAAACAGAAACTAATACAGGGATTAAAAAGTTATTTTAATGATAAATTTTGGAATATTTTATCGCACAAACAAGTAGTTTCTTCTTCCGAACAATTCTTTAAAGTGTTGATTCGCAACATCAAACAGTTTTCCAGCAAGTACTTAATACATATTAAGTCAATTGATTCGTCCCGAAGGATATTAAAGCACAGATTGCCGTCTATACACGATTTTAAAAATTACAGTTAAAATATGTATACCCAAAGTTAAAACATTAGCACTTTCAAGTCCACTGTGGACCTGTCATAATACGGTGTGGTTGCGTTATGCCTTGGAAGGTTATACATAATTATATTTTTATTCACCTTAAAGGGCAATTCTTGTGTGAGAAAAATAAGAACGTGTGTATACAAAATTAACCACACTACCGACAATACTAATAAAATACGAATTTAGGAATTATTCTTTTGGAAACAGCGATCTAAGGTGATAGTAAATAAATCCGCTGTATCTATACATACCTGGTTTAAGATCAGAAAATCAGTTGCTTAAGAAACCGCTTGTTGTAACATCATCGTGGTGAAGAGTATCGGTTTTTGACAAGAATTTTCAGGTGGTACGTCAAGGTACGGATCGTGAGTGGATGTTAAATATATCTTTCAATTCAATTAATATGTTGCTTTGAGTTAGACAATAAGCTGTTCCATTGAAAGTGATATTAGAGACGAAATTCAGGTGCCTGTAAGTTTGTTCTGTGATGTGAGGCGATGCTCTTGAATTAGTCGGTGCTATTTTCTACTGAAAATATGCGTGGAGCTATTCGTGTTTCCCAACATTTGCTCTCTCCCCTCTTCCTGGAACAAATAGTACACATTAAGGACGGGCGCTTGATTTTAAATTACTGAATTGGTCACGCAGAGTTTAAACTCTGAAAGAAAGATTGAATCCGCTCTGCAGCGCACCCCAAAAATTTGAATATTGTAGCAAAATGCAGTACTCTGAATCGGTCCTTAAAAACTCGATTTTTCTTAGACTGTGGTCACTTTCACACCAACTAGCTAAAACAATGCAGCAATAAATACTTTATGCAGAAAATATTCTCAAATTTTTTGGTGTTCCACATATTCATGTGTTTATATTATTAGCATTGGAGCCGCACATTAGAAAGACTTTGTTTTGAAAGTAAATATTATACATTTTCCTAATAAAATATCAGTAACTCTCATTAATTGGTAAAAGCAAGTTAAAAATATTCACAGACGCGAATTCAATGTACCACAGGAGGAAAACACACATGGTCATTTCTTTTTCTTATTGGAGGTTTACCGACCACCGTGAGCAACTCAATGGGCTATAAGCAGTCGCACGTCCCTAATTTAGGGACACTGGTTCTATGGAACGGAGAAAGCCAGTGCCGTAAGACAAACACAACATCGATGCCTCACCGAGATTCGTACCCGGGCTCTTTTCGGACGAACGATCAGAAGCCATCGCTTAGACCAGTGCGCCACCGGTGCGACCATGGTAATTTTGAGAACACAGGAATAAATAAATTTTGCCACATTCTTTGGGAAAACATGGAGATCTCTTGCTCCTAGCGTTGAAAATCATCAGGGCATTTGTTGATCAAATATCTAGTAATTGTAAAACGAGGAGTTCTAAGTTGTCAATTACTTCCGTGTAACAAAATTTACGGCCCGGTAACAAATTTGTCCTATATATTATTGTATCGCTACATCATTGTAATTTTCCAAAGCCGGTGTAAATTTTGTAAATAAGAGGTAAACGAAAATACCTTGCTTGTATTTGTCTTTGTTTGGAAAATTGTAGAAAAGTCTAGAAACAATTTAAACTCATTACAAATTTTTGAGGATTTTTATTTTACTAAAGTTAACCTTACAGATTTTATTCTGAAAATGAGCTTTGTCCGTTTTCTATTACACTATGATTAATGTTTGTAAGACATAAGGAATAGATGTTTTTTAACTTACTTTCCACCAAACCCATTTATTCTTTCAACCATGAACTGTTAACTATTTATCACTTCATTACCGTTTCCATCTGAAGTTACAGTAATTCTTCAAATATTTTTTTCCAACCTGAACTGGTTAATATCCTTATCTGACAGCAAACACTCCAGAGCTAAATCTAAATGTATGAGGAAACTTCGTTTGTAATTAGAATAATCATACACTGACGGAAAAAAATCCCAACACCTCGAAAAAATAGTTGTAGAGGAATGAAATGGCGGCAATACTTTTGTATAGGTAACATATTTAATCGATTAAGGTTTCAAGATCACAGTTTAATGTAAGCGCGAGAGGAGCCATTTTAAATGTGAAATGCTGGTACTTCAATAACCGGTGTAACCGCCAGAATGATGAATGCAAGCACGCAAACGTTCATGCATTGTGTCGTACAGGTGCTGGACGTAAGTTTGTGGGATGGAGTTCCATGCCTGTTGCACTTGGTCGGTCCATACAAGGACAGTTAATACTGGTTGGGGATGACGGTGGACTTGTCGTCCAATGATGTGCCATACATGCTCGATTGGAGAAGGATCTGGTGATCTAGCAGGCACCGGCATCATGTCGACACTCTGTAGAGCATAATGGGTTACAACAGCGGTATGTGGATGAACGTTATCCTGTTGGAAAACACCCCTGGAATGCTGATAATGAATGGCAGCACAACAGGTTGAATCACCAGACAGACGTACAACTGTGCCGTCAGGGTGCGTGGGATAACCACGAGAGTGCTCCTGCTGTCATAGGAAATTGCTCACCACACCATAACTCCAGGTGTAGGTCCAGTGTGTCTCGGCCGCAGACAGGTTGGTTGCGGACGCTCACCTGGCCTCCTTCTAACCAACACACGGCCATCACTGGCACCCAGGCTGAAACGACTTTCATCAGAAAACACAACAGATCTCCAATCCGTCCTCCAATGAGCTCTACCTTAACACCACCGACGTCACAAACCGCAGTGGTTTGGAGTAAGTGAAATGCACGCTACAGGGCGTCCGGCTCGGAGCTGTCCTTTAAGTAACCGATTGCAACAGTTCGTTGTGTCACTGTGGTGGCAACTGCAGCTCGAATCGCTGCCGCAGACGCAGTACGATGCGCCACGGCCATACGCCGTACACGGCGGTCTTTCCTCTCAGTAGTGGCACGTGGGCGGCCGGAACCCGGTCTTCTTGAGGCAGTACCTTCCCTTCACCACCGCTGCCAACAATCATGCACAGTGGCTACATTCCTGCCAAGTCGTTCTACAATATTGCGGAAAGAAAATCCACCTCCTCGTAGGCCTCTTACACGACCTCGTTCAAAATCCGTGAGCTGTTGATAATGGCTTCTTCATCTTCGTAAAGGCATTCTTGACTAACATCAACACACTACGTCGAATCTCAACGATAACTAACGCTCACGAACGTTTCAGCGCGTATTTTCAGCAAACCTGCTTTTCATGTTCCGAGGGGCGCTACTAGCGAAACACGTATGCGCCGAGCGCGAAATTTGCATAGACGTCATCTTACAGATGCACTCTCACCGCTTACCAACTGTCGTTTATCTAACACAACCACTTCTTGGTGTTGGGATTTTTTCCGTCAGTGTATTTTTCCTCTTGCTTCCTCCAGAGCTAGAAAAGGAAGAATTTAAAAAATGTATTATAAAATAATATATTTATTCACCTAATGTGAAAGCATGTTACGTTGAAGAAATTATGGAAGTGTTTTGTACATTGAAATGAGCCAATTCTAAAATTAGTTCCTTTGTGTGATCAAATATATGGCATTGCGTTACTCGTCAGAAGATTATTAGTGCGATATTACGCATATTTGTCAGGTAAATATTATCGATTGTCACGAGAATATATTAAATACATTTGTTAAGGACAATTTACCAGTTTTTATCTTTCATGCAGCATTCATATTTAAAGTGGAGCTGGTAGAGAAATACAATATTCACTGACGGTAAAAAAAATCCCAACACCAAGAAGGGGTTGTGTTAGATAAACGACAGTTGGTAGGCGGTGAGAGTGCATCTGTAAGATGGCATCTATGCAAATTTCGCATTCGGCGCATACGTGTGGCGCTAGCAACGCCCCTCGGAACATGCAAAGCAGGTTTGCTGTAAATATGCGCTGTAACGTTCGTGAGCGTTAGTTATCGTTGAGATTGGACGTAGTGTGTTGATGTTAGTCAAGAATGCCTTTAAGAAGACGACGAAGCCATTATCAACTGCTCACGGAGTTTGAACGAGGTCGTGTAATAGGGCTACGAGAAATTGGATTTCTTTCCGCAATATTGCAGAACGACTTGGCAGGAATGTAGCCACGGTGCATGATTGTTGGCAGCGGTGGTAAAGGTAAGGTACTGCCTCAAGAAGACAGGGTTCCGGTCGAGCCCGTGGCACTACAGAGAGGGAAGACCGCCGTGTACGGCGTATGGCCGTGGCGCATCGTACTGCGTCTGCGGCAGCAATTCGAGCTGCAGTTGCCACCACACTGACATAA
This sequence comes from Macrothele yani, assembly GCA_039090855.1. NCBI lineage: Eukaryota > Metazoa > Arthropoda > Arachnida > Araneae > Macrothelidae > Macrothele > Macrothele yani. The sequence continues at coordinate 177,826,094 of CM077034.1, read as the reverse complement.
CGAACTGTTACAAATCGGTTACTTGAAGGACAGCTCCGAGCCAGACGCCCTGTAGCGCGCATTCCACTTACTCCAAACCACTGCCGTTTGCGACGTCAGTGGTGTCAAGGTAGAGCTCATTGGAGGACGGAGTGGAGACCTGTTGTGTTTTCTGATGAAAGCCGGTTCTGCCTGGGTGCCCGGGATGGCCGTGTGTTGGTTAGAAGGAGGCCAGGTGAGCGCCTGCAGCCAAGCTGTGTGCGGCCGAGACACACTGGACCTACACCTGGAGTTAAGGTCGGGGGAGCAATTTCCTATGACAGCAGGAGCACTCTCGTGGTTATCCCACGTACCCTGACGGCACAGTTGTACGTCGGTCTGGTGATTCAACCTGTTGTGCTGTCATTCATTAACGGCATTCCAGGGATGTTTTCCAACAGGATAATGCTCGTCCGCATACCGCTGTTGTAACCAAACATGCTCTGCAGGGTGTCGACATGTTGCCGTGGCCTGCTAGATCACCAGATCTTTCTCCAATCGAGCACGTATGGGACATCTTTAAACGACAACTCCAGCGTCACCCACAACCAGCATTAACCGACCCTGTATTGACCGACCAAGTGCAACAGGCATGGAACTCCATCCCACGAACTGACATCCAGCAGCTGTACGACACAATGCATTGACGTTTGCGTGCTTGCATTCAACATTCTTGCGGTTACACCGGTTATTAATGTACCAGCATTTCACATTTAAAATGGCTCTTCTCGCGCTTACATTAAGCTGTGATCTTGAAACCTTAATCCATTAAATATGTTACCTATACAAATGTATTGCCACCATTTCATTCCTCTACAACTATTTTTTCGAGGTGTTGGGATTTATTTTTCCGTCAGTGTATATGGAGGTGGGAATGTACGCAGAGTGCTAATTTTTTTTTGTGTACTAAGATATAATCCCTTTTTCCTGGAGGAACAATACATGATAACAGAGTGAGCGGGATGTTTCCTTTTCTTCCCTTCCTGTTATAGTGGCAGCCTACCAGGGAGTGACACCTAACAAAAGAAAACCTTTGCTTAAAATAATACGGAGAATGGCCCTGCCATATATTTTGCTTTAAAGACAGGAACCATTTTTGAATCTCTTTCTGTAAAATCTAAACTAGATCGACTGGTTTGTGCTATATAACTGAATAACAAATGAAATATTTGTGGAAATTTCTAGGGGTAAGTTTTGACCTGTTCGCCATACTGCAGCTAACCATTTTACATGGATTATGTTCATACAGGATTTTCAAGCAGCATTTTGTACATACCGTATTTACGGAACAAAATGTAATGAGACTTAAAAGTGGTAATATTGGTATTTTTTTGCACCTTTATACGTGTTAAACCATAGCATCGTAAATATCCAGTGGCAATATCATTTTAAAGAAGGAGTAACTAATTTAAAGTTAAGAATATGTGGAAAGAGTTTATTTAGCAAATATTATACCATTGTTATTTTTATTAGGTTTTTATAATTGTTGAAGTTATTCTATGATCATGAGGAGCGGTTCGATTTACTTTTAGTATTGTTTTCCAAAATATATGTATGTATATTACTGGCGACCCAAAAAGCAGCACCAAGAAGGAAGCATCCGATTGGCCTGAAATTCGCAGCATGCGTCGCCCGCGAGAGGACATGCAAACGATTAGCATTGCAAGGCATATGCAAATCATGTGAGCTGGGCACGCCTCAGAGAAGCACTGTAAGAAGGGTGCACAGAAGGCGGTGTGTGAGTAGTGGAAGTGTGTTGTGCTACCGAATCTGTGCTTATAAAGCTTCCTGATGCCTCTGCGCAGAATTCGCCAGTCATTCCAGTACGTTTCGGAGTTCGACAGAGGACGAATAGTGGCTTATCGCGAGAGCAGTTTATCATACCGAGACATCAGCGCCCGTGTGGGACGACATCCAGCCACAGTGAGGCGAGTATGGATTCGATGAGTGCAGGAGAGACGTACGGACCGACGTGAGCGATTGACGCATCAGCGGCACAACACCAAATCAGAGGCCCGACATGTTGTCTGGCGGGCAATGTCGGCTCGCACCGCCACATCACGAACGTTAGCGCAGGATTTAGGGTGTGTTGCACAACAACATGTGTCAGCACGTGCTGTTAGACGTCGTCTGCAGGAGCGGGGACTTGTCGCACGGCGCCGGTTGCTCCGATTACCATTGACGTTACACCACCGGCGAGTGCGGCTGCAGTTGGCCGTTGAACGCCGCACCTTGACTGTGGAATGGCGTCACATTTTCTTCTCTGACGAATCCCGCTTGTGCGTGCAACACTGCGATGTTCGGATCCGCGTGTGGCGTCACCGCGACGAGAGACTGTATGACGCCTGTATTATGCATCGCCATACCGGTCCGTCGCCTGGCGTTATGGTTTTGGGAGCAACTGGATATGACACCCGCACCTCTGGTACGCATCGCCGGTACACTCAACAGCCACCGCTACATCTCCGACGTTTTGGAGCCTGTCGTCCTCCCTTACCTGCAGGAGCTGCCAGCGGCCACGTTTCAACAGGGCAATGCACGCCCGAAAGTGCCACGCATCGTGCAACAATTCTTCATGGCCCACCAGGTGTCACTGGTGCCGTGGCCCGCCTATTCTTCCGTTATGTCGCCCATTGTACACATCTTGTCGCTGATCGGCAACCGAGTGACCCGGTAAGCAGCGCCCGCGGCTACGCCTTATGAACTGTGGCAACGCGTGGAAGCATCCTGGACCGACATACCCCATGCCCACATCCAAAGCCTCTTTCGTTCGATGCCGTGGCGTGTAGCGGCTGTTATTGCAAGCCATGGGAACAACATGAATTGTTGATGTCTGCGTGTTCCACAAGTCCCACGGGCCTGTAAGCTCAATCGTTTCATTTTTGTATCTGTTGTTATGTGTCCAGTAAATCTTGTTTTCCTATCTCGTGTCCTTCTTGGTGTTGCATTTTGGGGGACCAGCAGTGTATTTCTTCCGCAAAACAACTCGTTTCTGTCAGCTGCGTCTTATCCTGAACGATGTAATAACGCTTGTTCAAGCGCCTATGCTTGCGACCATTGGTAGCTTTGGAAATCCACAAGAAAACAATCGATAGTAATAAAGATAATGTGTTGGTATCTAACAAAATGTCAACCACTTTAAAGTTTCTTCCATGTCATTCAATCACTTTGAAGTTTTTCTATATCATTCAACCACTTTAAGGTTTATTCCATATCCAATAGAACAAGTACCTTCTCAACGCGGGTTAACCTCTTCAGGATGATGTGTGGCCCATTCTTCGAAAACTCCGGTGTATTAAGATTGTGATACCCGGTCATTTTCGCTCCACATGGTTAGGTGTGACGAGAAGGCTGGGTCCTTGGTGGTGCCCTGGATGAGCAGTTCTCACCTCATGACATCCAAAATCCAAGTCACTCGGATAGGGTTATAGAGGCTTTAGCTACGTACGATCTCTATGATACGGACAAGGTCATCTCGCCTGTTAGTTACCTCGAGGTAACTCGACACATCAAAAAGTTAAAGGTGATGAAACCTTCCGGAAGAGATGGAGTTTCGGCAAAATCTCTTCAACTATTCCCTGAGAGCCGGATTCTGGTACTGGTAGAGATTTTCAACGAGTCTCTGCTGCTGAAGTACTTCCACAGGGACTGGAAAAAAGTAGTGGTAGTGGTGTTGCCCAGACCTGGAATAAATCATACCGTACCGGAGAACGACCGTCCAATATATCTTGCTCGTCCTGGGTAAGCTCCTGGAGAGGGTCATCCTCTCTAGGCTTCTAGAGTTCTGTGAAAGTAATGGTGTGATTCCTGACGAACAGGGTATTTTCCGGGCGAGGCATGCACCGTCCCACTAGTTAATCAGACGTACGGAATTCGTTTCTGAAGGACGAGATAAGAGCGAATATTCCACTGCTGTCTTCTTGGACTTCAGCAAGGCTTTTGTCCGCGTTTGGCATGATGGTCTCCTGCACAAGTTGCAGAAGCTTCGATGCCCTCGCCCACTTGTTGAGCTGATTGGCTCGTACCTCAACAGCCGCAGTTTCACTGTTAAGCTTAAGGGTGAGCTTTCTTTGGAAAAGAAGATTCACGCTGGCGTTCCTCAGGGTACGGTTCTTGAACCAACGCTGTTCTCCATTTATGTGCACGACTTATCCGACCCCAAACAAGGGCAGGTCATGATGTACGCAGATGATACAGCTGTTGTCATCAGGTACCTGAACAAAGGCCGAGCAGTGAAGTTCCTCCAGGTCTTTCCCTCTGAGCTGGAAACCTACTACACTGACTGGGGGATCAAGATCAATCCGTCTAAGAGCAGTGCGCTGTTGTATTTGTTTTTGAACTCTTCAAAAGGTACTGAAACTCGTTATGTTTTAAAAGACAAGCCCTGGGCTACTTCAACTAAGTACGTAGTGCTCCAACTAGATTGTCGACTTTGATAGGTGGCGAACACCAGCTTCCGCACGGATAAAGCTAGACAATGCCTTGGGCAGCTAGCATCACTATTCCGCCGGAGAAGATTCCTTGCAACACGGCACAAAGTACTGTTGTACAAAACGGTCGTCAGGCCGGTGCTTACCTACGCCTCCTCCATCTGGTTCTGTATTAGTAGGAAACAGCGAGAGAGAATCGAGAGGATGCAGAGCCGAGCACTTCGAATGATCATGGCGCTCCCCCTTGGACCGCACTTCGGAACCTGAGGAACAGACTTGGAATCGAGAAGGTACATGAGCTTTCCACCAGACTCGCCAGAAATTTCTTCAAGAAAGCGTAAACACACACTAATGGTTTTGTTAGGGGTGCGGTAGATTACAATCCCAGCAAATTCCTAAGGTATCCAAGAGCTAAGGCGGCGATCATTGACCCCCCCCTTGACAGAGAGAGTAAGTATTTGAACACTGGTGGGTGTTAGAGAGACAATCACCACCTTCTTTTTCGGTTTGGCATCGAGATGGTGAAAATGCATTCTGCTGGGACATTTGAATCTGGTATCGTTGAGTTTCACTCACACCCTGGTCCATCGGCGGCTGGTTAGTGCTGTGGTTTTCTGTGATGTTGTGCGGTGCTTCGCTCCCTTTGCCCTCCTTCCACACGGACTGGTGTCACGGATCACACTCTCCTATCACTACATTTTTCTGTTTGTCTTTCCTATTGAGTTCACTTACTCAGATCTACTAGCTTCTTATGTCTAAGGACAGTTTTAGACCTGGGGTCAGTTTTAAGCAAATGAGCTATGGCTGCAAACAGTTGCCGCTAGATGGCGAGGCTAGTATAAAACGGGAAAGCTTAGTGCTTGCGACAGTAGTAAAATTAATATTTGGGTGACGAGAGGGGTAAAAAATGCGATTTTACGGACTTTCAACGTGGGATGATTGTAAGAGCTCGGAGCCATGAAGCGAGTATCACCAAAACCGCCGCATTCGTGAAATTTCCCAGAGTAGCTGTTGTTAAAGTGCTTATAGACTGGACTGTCCGCCAAGAAACTGGGTCTCTACGTGCAACGTGTGGTCGTCATCGACTAGTGACTGCTCGGGCGGAACGGAGAGTGTCCAGTTTGGTAACAGAAAACAGAAGGGCAACAGTGCAGCAAATTACAGACCATCTTAATCAAGGATGCCCTCAAATGATTTCTGCACGCACTGTTCGCCGTATACTGCGTCGGGTGGAATATGGTAGCCGAAGGCCTGTTCCAACACCATTGTTGTCTGCAGTTAACAAGAGAAAACGTCTCCAGTTCGCACAGGAGCCCAAGGATTGGATAGTCGATAATTTGAAACAAATTACTTTTTTCCGATGAATCACGTTTTCAGTTGCCCCATGCCGATGCCTGAGTGATAATTTGGCGGAAACAGCACAAAAGCATGGACCCCAAAATGCATTGTTACAAACCTTCAAGCTGGTGGAGGCAACGTTATGGTTTGGAGAATGTTTTCGTGGATGCTTTGGGCCCTCTGATTCGTGTTGCTCAACGTCTGACTGGCAAATCATATCTAAACATCGTTGCGGACCAAGTGCATCGTATTTTGTGGATGGTTTATACCAATGGCGATGGCTACTTTCAACAAGATAATGCGTCCTGCCATAGTGCTCGTATTGTACAGGATTGGTTTCAGGAACATGCCGGTGAGTTTACTTTGCTTAGGTGGCCCCCCACAATCTCCAGATCTCAATCCCATTGAGAATTTGGGGGATAAAGTTTAACGAGCCATCAGACAGCTGGATCCACACCCTGCAATCTCACACTCCTGGAAAGTGCTATTCATCAAGCATGGTCTAATATTCCACAAACCAAATATCAACATTTCGTGGAGTCCATGCTACAAAGAATCGACGCAGTATTAAAAGCAAAAGGTAGCCCACCGAAGTATTTAGGGGATCGTTATAACAAAGTGACCACTCATTGTAATTGTATAACATATCTCTCCCTTATCATCATCATCATTGTCAACCATTATCAATCCACTGTTGGACGAAGGTCTCCCAAGTTTCCTCCACAACAGTCTGTCTTGTGCCAGTCTCCTCCATGTCACCCCTGCATACTTTCGAAATTCATCCACTCATCTCCCATGTGGTCTTCTTCTGGGTCTTTTCCTGTCCCTTGGAATCCAATCTAAAATTTCGGCTGTCCATCGATGATCTGTCCTTCTGGCAGTATGTCCAGCCCATTGCCATTTCCAGGGATTTAACTCTGATCATGATGTCTTCCACTCTTGTCATTTTTCGGATCCACGAGTTCCTCTTCTTATCTCTCCTGGTTACACAAAGCATGCACCTCTCCATGCTACTTTGAGTTGTCTGCAGCCTTTGTATGTCTCTTTTAGTTAAGGTCCACGTCTCTGCACCATACGTAAGCACTGGGAGGATGCATTGATCAAACACTTTTCTTTTAAGACATAATGGCATATTGCTCTTGAAAATTATGCTGTTTCTTCCAAAAGCTCTCCAGGCAAGTTTTGTACGCCGATTAATTTCTTCATCAATGTGACCCTCACTAGATATCTGCTGTCCAAGATAAACGTACGTGTCTGTTATCTCCAGCTTTTCTCCATCAATCGATAAATCTTCATTTCTTGTAAAAGCATTGAACATCACTTTTGTCTTCTGAAAGTTCATTTTTAATCCCACTTCTTTACTCTTGTCAGCAAGTTCCTGGATCATACTCTGCAGCTCTGATAGGGTAGTTGCAAAAATGACTATGTCATCAGCAAAACGAAGGTGAGTTAGATAATCTCCATTAATCTTTATCCCCTTGTTTTCCCAGCTCAGCGACTGAAAAACACCCTCCAATGTGGCATTAAAGAGCTTCGAGATATGGTGTCACCTTGTCTCACTCCCTTTCCAATTTTTACGTGTGTTGTATTTTCAAACAGCCTAATCTTTGCACTTGCATTTTCATAGATGTTATTAATAATATTAATGTATGCATCTTCAATACCGCAGGTTTTCAGAGCCATTGTAACTGCTGATGGTTTCACTGAATCAAAGGCTTTTTCATAATCGATAAAAGCCATGCACAATGGAAGTTCATATTCCCTCGCTCTTTCAATTAGTTCTCTCAGCACGTGGATATGATCTATTGTGCTGTAGCCACTCCTGAATCCAGCTTGTTCTCTCGGTTGGGCCATGTCCAGTGTTACCTTCAAGCGGTGTGAAATAACTTTAGTGAAGATTTTACGAACTACTGATAGGAGGCTGATAGGTCTGTAGTTTCCAAGATCCTCAATGTCACCTTTCTTATGTAGCAGGATCATTGTAGCGGTGTTCCAATACTCAGGAATCTTTCCTTCATTAAGGCATCGAGTGAAAATTTGGGCGAGTGCTGTTTCGATTTCTCCACTTGCTTCTTGTATGATGTCTACAGTAATTCATCTTCTCCTGGAGCTTTCCCCCGCTTCATGTTCTTGATTGCATGTGCAACTTCTGCTGGAAGGACTGGAGGAACTGGTACTGGTATCTTTCATGATGTCTGGAGTGCATGTATCATCCCTTTCATATAATTTGGAGTAGAAATCTTTCACTCTTGTCAAAATTTTCGCCTCTATTTCTTGTTACAGAACCATTTTCTTTTCTCAGTGCCATAATCTGTTTTCTTCCCTTACTGAGATGTCCCTTTGCTATCTTTAGGCTTTGGTTGTTTCAATTGCTTTCCTCACTAGTTCACAGTTGAATTTTCTTACGTCTTCAGTGATACTTTTTCGTTACTGTCTTGCATAGCTCTATATATTCCAGTTTGGAAGTCACATCTTCTTTAGTTGTCCTCATCTCTCTTCTTTTTTGCATCAACATTTTCGTTTTTCCTGATAATTTATTTACATGCAACTTGTTCTTAGACCCAGCTAATTTTGTTGCTGTTTCCATAAGAGCTTTGGTTACTTTTCCGTTAACTTCAGAGATGTCCACTTCTTCCGATGTTAGGCCTTCTAAAGCAGATAACTTGTTCTTCAGTTCCAACTTGAAGGTATTATGGTGTTTTTTAAGGTTGGTTATGTCAATAGATTTTGTTTGTCTTATGAGCTTGCCACGTTCAGGTTTGGTGTTGAGGTGCATCTTACATCTCACCAATCTATGGTCACTACCTGTGTTGAACTTGTTTAGCACACTGCAGTCTTCTATGACGAATTTTTTGTTACACATAATAAAATCAATTTCACTTGTCGTCCCATTTGGATGTCTCCATGTCCATTTCCTGTGTGGCTTTTTCTTGAAGAAGGAGTTCAAGATGAAAAACCCTTCTGCCTCTGTAAACTCAACGAGAGTATTTCCACGCTGGTTTCTGTTGCCGTGACCGAATTTACCTACTGAAGTTTCATTCTGTTGCCGTTGCCCTATTTTTGCATTGAAATCTCCCATAATTATTTTCAAGTGCTGCTTACCTTTATTATTTAGATGACAAATTTCCTCATAAAATTCTTCAATTTCTTCTTCAGGATGACTTGTGGTGGGTGCATAAGTTTGAATAATCTGAGCCTGGTATCTTTTCGAGAGTTGGATAACAAGTCGTGCAGCTCTGTCAGAGGAACTTTCAACTTCTACAACTTTATCCTTCAGTTTCTTGTTTATTATAAATCCAACACCACTATTTCTGCCAGTATCTGTCCCACGATAGTAGAAGAGATGTCCACTTTTCAGTTCAATGAGATCTTCTCCTTTTCTCCTTACCTCACTTAGCCCCACGATGTCCCACTTGATCCTTTGTAGTTCCTCTTCCAATTCAAGAAGCCTTGAATCAGAAGATAGTGAGCGTCCATTGTACGTAGCCAAGGTCAGCATCAGATGGCAGCCTAGTCCGGTCCTCCGGGGATTCTTAGTTCCCTCTGCCTTCATGTCGCACTGGCCGCTGCATCGGCCAGGTACATTCCAGCTGCCGGAGACTGAGGGCCAAGATTTAAGTTGTGGAATCATTTTGGAGGGGTTTGGCCATAACTCACCACGCTGGCCAAGCGGGTTGGTGAGTGTGGCATAGAATTTCCTCTAATCCCGATGGTATAGTTATACCGCTATTGGCGGTCGTCAGAGCCCCTTTAGTGGGAACAGGATGCACCACGAGAAGGCGGGGTTGACATTTGTCAAGGGAGAGGCTGTGATGTTACGCATCACCTGACCTTACATCCCTCTCCCTTATATTAAAGTATATATAAAACATTAATTTAGAACAACGCGTATTTGTAAACTAAATGAATTATAGGGACTGCAACATTTTTAAACAACATATCCCGTTAAGTAAATTTTGGAAAATGATCCAGCATTTTCCAACCAGTAGCTGGATTGTCCTTGCTAAACAATGTAGCAGTAACAACCAATGACAGTTGAGGAAATGCATTATAAAGCCGAATTATTATTTCCCAACTCATTCGGGGTGGAACTTTTCGCCGTTACGCAATAGAATTATGCCAGTGAAACTCTTTAGAAAATTAGAAAACGGAAACTATTCTTTTAACATCATGGACATCTTAACACAAAATTATTTACTTTTTGAAATCCCTAACGATGACCAAGGAGAAGGTCGTCTATGAAACGTTTGCGTCTTTTCAAGCCGAGACAATTACCTCATTTGGAAAATAATTTATGTTTTAGCGAACTTTACTCTCAATATTTTTCTTCTCTCTCAGATCAGGATTGTTTTATTGAAAATAGCTGAATCCCTTCTGTATGTCTATATTTTCTGTGCAAAGCTGTAGCTTAATTAGAAGCTGGACAATATTTGTGATGGTAGGTAGCATTGTCCCCCAATAAATATTCCTTATTAATTGCAAAACAATAATGCGAATATCTTCTTTGTAGATAAAAATAAAGGTTTGCATTATTTCACAGTAGAAATTAACACGTGTTCATTCTTTGAGCTTTAGTTCTGTATGGCATTACACCAGAAATTTAAATTGAAATTACGCTTAAAATTTACTTTCCAAGTCGCTAAAATTTCCAGTAACTCTGATTTTTACTGCAGTGAATGAACGTTAGTGAACACCATTATGTTTAAGAGAGTGAACAATTTTTCTTGTAGCCACATTCATTTCCGAAAGTTTGCGAGTAATTTTTTAGGGAAAACAGTTTAACAGAGCATTACTCAAAACTTTAGAGAAAAATATGCCAACTCTCAACTGCACCAGCTAAAGTTTTTGAAAAATTGAGGCATATAACTAAGTTTTCAGGAGTTATGCATACTTACCGCGTATTCATTAGGGAACTAGAGTAGATCACAATGGATTTCGTCGATCAATAAGCTAGAATCAAAGATTTTCCTATTCAACACGTGTTAGATTCATTCCAACTCGAAATGTAAAACGGAGATTAAGAAAAGTAAAAAATATTTGTATGAGATTAAATGGATAATAACATTTTTGTTGCGAAGACAAGGATTTCTGGTAAAAAGGCAATACAGAATTGTTTAGATATTTACAACGAAGATACTTGCCCTACTGTTATACACCTCAATCGCCGTTGTTTCACTCTAGTTTGTAAAACATTAGCGATTCGTACTCCAATAACTGCAGTACGAATCGCTAATTTCATAATAGGTAGCTAGTCATGTGGAAAATAAATCCCATACGCCTGGCTGCTTCTTATCATGTAACGCACGGGAGAGAACACCTATCTCGTATGAGACAACTGCTATAAAATATCCAGAAATTGCGATAACACTAACAAAAATTAAATGTTAGACTCGATTTTCATAACTGACTACACCTGCACTGGAGTAAAATGCAGACAGAACAAGACACCTTTGTTAGAAAGACATACTATTTTAAAATAATCCTCTTTATTAATTATTAATACACTTTCTCGGTTTCTTTACTGCGCGATATATGGTAATTAAACCACTCATAAAAAATGGGTTAAATATGTCACATCACTAGATCACAAAAGGAACAAATATAGATAAATATTATTAAAAAACGCTCTTTGAAACCTCAGAGTTTCCTTGAATATGTTGAAATCGCTCTCTAATTTAGAAATTAATCGCAAAGATAGGGTAAAAATCAATTAATTCAAATTGGGAGGATTGCGATTCATAGAAAAAATAACTATTAAAACAAATAAGGACATCGCTGCTTACAAGTTTTAGTAACAATTTTGCGGTTGCTCTGTGTAGCTAAAACGCGGAAAGTGCGATGTCGTTGTTTGTTTACTGACGCCACGTATTTGAAGGATTTTCAATAATTATTACATTTGTGAAATATCTATTATTAATGAAAACCATTGTCTCAGATTTCTTAAAGGGAGTGTAGCGCTTCGGAGATGCTACGTATGTCGCGGCCAGTAGATTAGGTTTTCCATCCTTCCTTTTTTTGTGCTGCTAAATGATGTAAATAGTTCCAACACGAGATGTAAAAGAATTCAAATGTGGTTCAGAGTAAATTAATGAGAATATAAATTTGCAAAGTAAAATACATATTTTCCATTGACTGGGTGGTTTTTAACAAGCACTTGGGCTTATATTTTAAACTTGTTTAGGATTAGAAAGACAGCTTTTGCCAGTAGCGTTTACTTTAGGTTTGGTGGCTTTTGTTTCATTGGATTGCTTGGGATGCTTTGAATCCCCATGTACGACTTTGTATTGCCAAAGCTCTAGTTTATTCTCAGCTGTTTTAAAACTTTACCGGGGGAATAAGGGCATCAGGGAAGAAGGTATAACTCATCAGAAAAATTAACGGTCTGCGGTTTAATTCGGAAAAACACGATCTCAATCTAAACAAAGGCGTCTGCAAAAAGGTGCAGAAGGTTAGATGTAAAACTTGTTTTAAAAATGCCAAATAAACATTTGAAAAAATATACTACTATATTCGGAGCTA